>JARBWK010000014.1:18155738-18380738 GCA_030556195.1 Anolis apletophallus | reverse complement strand
ACAGCTACGTTGGCACAAACTACTATTACCAAAGAGAAACACGACTGGAGTTCCAGAAACAACAACAAAGGATTGGAGCAATGCCTGGTTGGGCCGCCTGCGCCTTCGTAGCCATTGATAAATGTGCAGACACATACATGCCCATAGTTATGACGGCTATACCGCACCAAGGAACTGTTCCTGCACACTTGAATTGTCTTATCTCTTCCTAAAGTTTGGGAGGTCCAACATGTCTATTCTTTTGGCAAAGGGGAGATTATTTTTCTCCAAAGACACATGCAGAGAACATACAGCACCAGATTTGTCCTTATTTGGTTCAGAAAATACAGGTTGAGCGCTGCAGCCCTTATCCAAAATGCTTGGGACCAGAAGTGCTTGGTGTTTTACATATATGGGCATAATGAAAAATTTAGGGGATGAGACTCATGTCTAAACATAAAATCTGTTTATGTTTCATATGTAATTTATACACATAACTTGAAGGCCATTTTATATAACATTTTAAGTAATTTAATTGAGACTTCCCTTGTTCAATTGGGACAGTAAGAGGGTAGATGGGACTCAGTACAGGGAGCAGAAGTGCTCCGTGTTTGGATTTTTTAAAGATTTTGGGATATTTGTATATATATAATGAGATATCGTGGAGACTGGGCCCACATCTACATACAAAAATCATGCATACACTTTATCCATATAGGTAAAAATAAAGTTTCCCCCCTGACATTAAGTCTAGTTGCGTCCAACTCTCGGTTGGTACTCATCTCCATTTCTAAGCCAAAGAGCCGGCATTGTCCGTAGATGCCTCCAAGGTCATGTGGCCAGCATGACTGCATGGAACACCATTACCTTCCCACTGGAGCGGTACCTATTGATCTAATTTCAGACTGCTAGGTTGTCAGAAGCTGGGGCTAACAGCAGGAGCTCACCTCGCTCCCCAGATTCGAACCAACAACCTTTTGGTCAGCAAGGTCGGCAGCTTGGTCGCTTAACCTGCTGCACCACCAGGCATCCATAGAGTCTAAAGAAAAACACCTGTATATCAAGTCGACCTGGCACAGAGCCTTTTCTGTAGTAGCGCCGTCAATCTGGAGCACCCTTCCAAGTGATGTGCGGGCCTTGCATGATCTACTCTCCTTCTGTAAGGCCTACAAGACCCACCTTTTCCGGCTAGCCTTTGACTGCTAAGCTGGAAAGTCTAGTTTAATATGTTGTTTTACTTCTGTAGTGCATTTATATGATTGTAAGCCGCTCCAAACCCTCGGGGAGTGGCGGCGTACAAGTCCAAATAATAAATAAATAAATAAATAAATATTTCCATCCACTTGGATTGTCCTCAGGTGCATACAGTACATAATACGGGGTTGAATTTTAGAGCTGAGTGTGACATTTCGGAAATATGCATGACATAAAATTCTTGTTGGACACATTCCCATGTGTTGCAAAAGTCAAGTTTCCATGGAGCTAGGGAAAATCAAACCAAACCTTGGACATGAGTGGAAACTGTTAAGTTTTATAAATATAACATCTGGACGTTGTGGCAGATATATCATAAATATTTCTAGTATCCACAATGAGCAATTGGTGCCTGCACCTTTGATATCAGGCGGAGCTATTGTGTATTAGTTTATGTGACAGCTCGGCCGACTTCAATAGCTACTTTGTTGACCTCCTATCCATCAGGGTGAAAGGCTTTAGCAAATAAGATAGCAGTTGACCTCCTATCTTAAATTACTCCTGGGTCACCGGCACATGGTTATGTCTCCGTGAAGCAATCCACCCATTATATGTCTGAAATCTAAACCAGAAATAACTGTTGGTTGGGTTTGTGTTTGAAATGATTGATAAATGCAACATCCATTTCTCTGTATTTGGTTCCTGGCAGCTTTCAAGAGACAGAATATCCGCCTCCAGTTCTGGATCCAACCTCTTTAACTGATAGCAATTTAAGGGCTATCCTTGTTTAATTTGCCGGTTTCGTTTCCTCTCTTGATCTTCCTCCTTTTTTTTCTTGTTCGTGAGAGGGTTCAGGGTTTTCATGGGTTAATGAGAGAAATTGCTGCTCTTTGACAACAAAGCAATCAAAGCCCAATTCGGCGCCCACACTGATAAAGCAAGAATAGCTTATTCAGATCGGAATGGCAGGCTTGAACTCACAATTGCAAAGTTTGAATACAAAATAAGATATTCATTTAAGCCAGAGAGACAGAGAAAGAGAGAGAGAATCTGATGTCATTCATTCTAAAACGGCATTACACACCGCCGACACTGTACAGGAAAATGGGAGATGTTGACCTTTTTATTATAGACTGTACCACGGCCGGCTTTTCAAATGCATATCCGCCGGCCTCCCACTCCCTCCACACTCGCACACACATGCACGCACTTCAGCTGTGTGTTATCTCAAATAATTACCCTCCGCTTTTGGCCGTCCCTAGTGACGGCTGCTAAAAAAGCTACTCATTGTTGGGGAGCGGAGAGGGATTTCAGGCCCACTTCTGGAGGGTCGGCAACCACTCTTAATTAACCACTCAGGTATTGAGAAGGCTCTTCAAGCCGTCTCCTGTCCATATGGCCAGAACATGTCCACAGCGATAATCACTGAAGAAAATAGTGTATCAAAAAGAGAGAGAAAGAGAGAGAGATTGGGGAGGGAAAGAAAACAAGGAAGGAAGGAAGAAGGCAGGAGGGAATGCATCTCCGGGAACCCAACGCGGGTGTGCAAATTATTTTTAATGATTCTCCTCGGGTGGGTTGGATTATCGGTAATTTCAAGCCAAGCGGATGAATGGTGGAGGAGGGAAGTCAACCATAGCTGTCCTTGACCTTCTTCTCCCCTGCCTTTGCCCCTTTGCTCCGGCCTTCCCAACTGGAGAAGCCCGGTTCGTAGCCTTGACATGCACCAGGTAACAGAAGTGAGCCTTCAGGCACCGAGAAAAAAAAGCTTTTAGTGCCTGTGATTTTGATAATCCTTTGTTTCGGGTACAAGACTTCCTTCTAAATGCACCTGGATTTCCTGCAAGCCAAACAGTTTGCCCTCTTTCCACTGACCACCATATGGGTATCTCTATATAAATAAAAATGTAATGTTTGTTTGTGGGATTAACATAACTCAATAACCACTGGACGAATTGACACCAAGTTTGGACACAAGACACCTCTCAGGCCAACGAGTGACCATCACTCATAAAAACACTGTAAAACACAGCAGAAGGGACTTAAAAAGCCAAAAAATAAAAAATACATTATAACGCATTCGCAAAACCACACACACATATAATATAAAAATATAAATATATAAAAATATAAAAAATAAAAATTACAACGCATGTGCAAAACTACATGTATACGCAAACACACACAAAACACATATACACAGACAGGGCCACAGAAACGCATGGCAGGGGACGGCTTGTCTATGGAAAAACACAGCGGAAGGGACTTAAAAGCCAAAAAAGCAAAAAGACAGTATAGCGCATTAGCAAAAACGACTCCCCCTGGCAAACACACACAATAGCTTATCCACACTATCTTCCAGACTACAGCTCCCAGCATCCCCTAGACCAGGCCCTTTAGGAGAGGAGGATGATCCAAATGCACTGCTTCCAAGCTGCAAGCTTTCTTCTCCTTGGATTACTTTGAGAGCATCCGAATCCCTGCATATTTCCAATTTCCTATTCCTGGAATGCAATTCCCAGCCATTCTCCAGATAGATAGATTTGATAGAGATAGGTAGGCAGGTAGGTAGATTGATCAGGAGGACTGCTGGGAGTTGCAGTCCAATAATAGGTAAGGAAGGAAGAACGGAGAGAAAGGGGAAGGGAAAGAAAAGACGGGAAGGAAGGGAAGAGGAAGAGAAGGAAGGAAGGGGAGAAGGAAGGAAAGAAAAGGAAGGAAAGCGGGAGGGAGGGAAGGAGAGAAAGAAAGAAAGAAAGAAAGAGAGAAAGAAAGAAAGAAAGAGGGAGGGAAGGCTGGCCACAGCAATGTATGGCAGGTACAGCTAGTGTGTGTGTGTGTGTGTATGTATGTATGTGTATACACACACAAACACACACACACACACACATGCACTGAGCAACATTTCTTTTTTGCAGTATTTCCTTTCCTATCCAAGTTTTTGTGCTGCATCACAGTGTCCCTCCTGAGATGAAAAGCAGAAGAGGAGGAGGAACTTGGAGTTTAGCAGCCTAATTAAATACAAAAGGGGTGGAATTTCCCATTTTTTTATTATTTTGAAAAAGTATTTATTCCGATGGCACTTGTGTACGTCAGCCTGGTGTGTCAAAAGACATTATGTATGCTTTTCCTTTCTGACAGCCACCATTACATTTAAAAATTCATTACAGTGAGGTTAGTTAGACGCGTGATGGATGCAGCTTTAATTCTGCCATATATTATTACATTTAAAATGTAAATGATGAAAAATATTTTTGTGCTTATCAGCGTTTATGGGGAAATGTGTTCCGCAGTGATATATGGCGTTATATTTCTATTATTCTGATGAGAAAGAATGAAAGAAATAGCAAAAGAGAGAGGGAGAGAAAGATGAAGTGTTTATTAAAACATGGTTACTTGTGATAAAATATGCTTGTTGTACATGACTTTAAACATATTTACTGAGGGCATGTGTCCAACACAAGCGTAAAATGTGTTTGCTATGCAAATTGCGCTTTGTCTTCTTCTTTTTCCTTCCAGTTTTATTGCATATCAGGCTTGGTTATGGTTCTCTTTGTTGTGGTGGGGCGGTTCGTTTAATGGTATTAATTTCAAGTCATGTCAATAATTTTCTAGACTGACAGAGAAAATATTTTAGGCAGATCTTTAGGTCTGAATCCAATTGCTAGTCCATACTAGAGGAAAGCCATTCAATCAATTTCTGTGCATTCACCCAAATAGGTAAAGTAAAAAAGTAAAGCTTTCCCCTAGTCGTGTCTGATTCTGGGGAGTGGAGCTCATCTCCATTTCTAAGTCAAAGAGCCGGCATTGTCCATAGACGCCTCCAAGGTCGTGTGACCAGCATGACTGCATGAAGCGCCATTACACCTTCCCACCAGAGCGGTACCTATTGATCTACTCACATGTGCATGTTTTCAAAACTGCTAGGTTGGCAGAAGCTGGGGCTAACAGTGGGACCTCACCCCACTCCCAAGATTCACACCACCAACCTTTCAGTCAGGAAGTTGAGCAGCTCAGCAGTTTTACCTGTTGCGCCACTGGAGGCTTTTCACCCAAATATTGGGCAAAATTCCATTGATTCACAGAAGCCCTGTTCCAAGAATGTATTTTTAAAAGAGTATGACATTATAAAAATTCCCTTGAACTTTTTTTGTAACTCCCTGGACTCTTAACGTAACCATATGAGAGTTGAATGAAAAGTAATGCCTCCACCTTCGTTACTTGGGTTTGGATGAGAATATTTTAATAAATCAAACGCAGAAATAATCCCCAGAATGTGCTCTTTAACTACCATTATTTACTTTTCCACATAATCACCAGACCATTTTATACATTTCTGCCAACAATGAACAATGAACATGTTTTCTGAAGCCGTCACGGAAGAAGTAGGCACTTTGCAACCAGCATCAGCATCCTGGGTACCCATCGTGCACAGGTCTTCCGATAGCCAAGCAAAGCAATAATGTGACGCGCATGTTCTTGTGTGAAATGCTGATTATGCTTGAAATTTCTCTCTGAGTGATGTAACGATTGTTCTGAATCAATCTGTCGACCTTTTGTTTGTGAAACTCAGTGGTTGCTGTTACAGGACATCCAACTCTGTTTGTCAAGCAAGTCAGATGTTCCCACCTAAACATCTTTAAACTTACTCACCCAACAATGCACAGTACACACATCAACACAACCACCATAAACAGCTTGCATTCTTGATGAATCTCCTTTGGGGTGACACCTTCTGCTGTCAAGAATTCAATGACTGCAGGTTGCTTAAGTCGCATTGACTGACTACGCAGGTTTCCATACTTTGCACTTTAACAACACAACCCTTCAATGCTAAGGCTTCCCGCCAAAATGGAACTGTAGAGGGGAGTCTACTGAACAAGCCAGTACCTGCCTCATACCAGTACTGCCATCTGTTGAGGAGTTACGAAGGTGGAGGCATTACTTTTCATTCAACCCCCGTATTATATATAACGTATATATATTAGGCATGGGAAAACTTTTTGACCAACATAAACTTAATAATATTTCAGTGGAAGACTCTAGAGGCCATCCATTCCAACCCCCTTCTTACTTACTTACTTACTATATTTTATACCCCGCCCTTCTCACCCAGAAAAGGGACCCAGGACAACTTACAAACTACAGCAAAACATCAGTGCCACATCGTGTACATAACATTAGCATTAAATAAAAAGTCATTAGTTGTATAATATATTAAAAGTTCTATTTTTAAATCTGGGAACTGTTTGCAAACAAAACATAGCACAGCGGATCAATGACTTTTCAGTTTTGTAGCACTAGTAAGGAACTGTATTGGGCATTATGCTTATGTTCTCAATTTATAATGAATTCTGCATGGTCCCTCGGGTTGTTGTGTGCCCACCAAGTGGAGAGGGCTCCCTTTTGGTAGTGGATCCAAAAGACTACATTCATATTTGCAAAGGAACAAAACAAAGGAACAAAACAATTTCTGCCATGTAGGAAAAACACAATCAAAGTACCCTCAACAGTTGGCCATTCAGCCTTTGTAGTAATAATAACAGTAATAGGAGCAACTCCAGGGGCCATCCAGTCCAGGTCCTTTTGCCATGCAGAAAAAGCACAACCAACCACCGAATGTTGGGGGAGAAATAGGGTTTTGGAAGTAAGCAAAGCGAAGGGGGAAAGATCTAGGCAGTGAGGAAAGCAAGAAAAAAGCTTTTAGGGGTGAGGAAGGTGAGAGGAAAGGTTTTTGGTGGCAAGGGGAGCAGATTGAAAAGACTTTTGGCAGCGAGGGAGGTAGGGACGGGGGAAAAGCAGGAAAAAGAAGGGAAAGCCTGGAGGAGAAGGGAGGAGGGAGGAAGAGGAGGAAACCACCGAACCCCTCAGTATGCTTTGCAGAGCCCCAAGGGCTCCACAGAGTACACTTTCAGAACCACTGCTTTAGGGCATTTAGGCCATTTGATAGCAAGGATGAAATTATCCTCATCCCTAACTATATCATAAACTATGGTTGGGACTTAAAACATGACACTTAATGGCATCAGCAGAGGCATTTCATTCTCTGCATCTCACATTTGGATTTCGAAACCCCAGGGCGTCCGGCAATCTCAGTAGTAACAGTCCTCAACTTATCTGAAAACGACAATGGAAGAACAGTAAGAATGGAAATCAAATGTCCCAAAATACCTCCTTACTACTAGTGATTTGTTGGTTTGATCTTGTTTTGTTTCAATCTGAAGAACCTGGTTCCTTAAGTCACTATTTCCGTGCAACTTTCCCAGTGTAACTCTAACATTTATTCAGTTGTTACAGGAAAAAAAATCTCATTTGTCCGTAGGTCCACAATTATCTAATTTGTTGCATAAACTGTGACTTTTCTCTCTCTCTCTCTCTCTCTCTCGCTTCGCAGGCTGATGACAGAATCATTTAATTGACTTTGAATTGCTGGGCCTTGAAAATTGGTTCCACATTCTCTCACCCCCCCCCTTCTTTTTTCAGTTTAGTTTTTTAAGAAGTCCCATGAGTAAAGTCTATACAGCCTGAATGCAATTTACAATTGGCTACTATATATACACACACACATCTGCTTCTATGAGGACGTTGTTATATCCATTAGAGCTGCAAAGTTTCGCACCCTTTGGAATTTCATTTGCCTGCCTTCATCTTCGACAAACCGGTGGTCATATATCAGGAACTCAAGATATTTCCTAGTTCTTCGCTCTTCATAACTCTTGCCGTCCGGCTCCATTGAAGCTGTTTTCTTTAGGAAGTCTAAAAGCAACAGGGCTGGACCTGGCACCGGTCCTATTTATAAGAATTACGAAAAGAAAAAGCTCCCCTGAACACCTTTGGAACTTTGTCATGTTGGGGTCACATCCGTTTAAATTAATAGCCATTGAACCCTTGACGGAATGTTGACCATGTAACCTTTATTGTCTCGTGAAACTTCTGTTTGAAGTAATAAAAAAAACCATACGACTCAGCTGATCTGCTTCGGTGTCCGGGTTAAAACATTCCCAGACCATTCTTTTTAAAGGCAGAATAATTGGGGAAGTTGAATGTGGACTTGTCATGTGTCATTTCTCTTTCATTTCCAGCGCATTATTCTTATTTGATTTCACGTCTCCGTTTTGTGGATTGAGCCCTTGTTGCTCAAATAAATGTTGCTCAGGAAATATTATGCTGATAAGAATTGGTATTCACATCATTGTCTACTTCATTATGACCATCACAATCATTACCCTAGTCCAGTGTTTTTCAACCTTTTTTGAGCTGCGGCACATTTTTTACATTTACAAACTCCTGGGGCACACCACCAACCAAAATGACACAAAATGACACTCTAACACAGTAATACATATAGTTAATATGTTTTTAAATGTATTTATACACTCAGTGTGAAACCTAAGCCTGTTTCGATGAACACAACATAGATATCCTGGCAGGAATGGCAGAAAGACACACACGAAGGTCATGCTCAACAGCTGTCAGTCTCTCTCTGTGTTTAGTTTTTATCGCAGTCGGCCCTCTGGGTGCTTTGGACTTCAACTCCCACCATTCCAAACAGCCTGAAGCCCTTTCCTGCTTAAGTGGCTGAGGGGGGGGGGGAGGAAAAGGGCCTGAGGCTGCTAGAAATGGTGGAAGCTGGAGTCCAAAACACCTGGAAGGTCCAAGTTTACTCATGCCAGCTTTCAACAGAGACCTCTTCCTCCCCCTTCCCTTTCGTGCCCTTACTTCCCCCTCCTGCTGAACACTTACTTTTTTCCTCCACTCGGGCTCCCTTCTTCCCAGCCTCGCTCTGCTTGCTTTGCCTCACTTTTCTCATGCTGCCGCTTCTGCTGCCATTTTGATCCTAGGAGGGAGGGAGGAAGACGTGGGGTGAGTCTTCACAGTAGCGCCCGCATGGGTCACATCTTCCTCCCTCTCCCCTTCCCTCCTGAACACACTCACGCGGCAGAACCGGCAGTGTGAGCAAAGCGAGGCAAAGCAAGCAGAGCAAGGCTGGGACGAAGGGAGCCCGGGTGGAGAAGAAAAAGTAAGTGTTCGGCAAGAGGGGGAAGAAAGGGTATTGGAGGTTCCAATTTCCCACGGTACACCTGATGATCATTCACGGCACACTAGTGTGCCGTGACACACCGGTTGGGAAACACTGCCCTAGTCAAAACACATTTTGGTGCATAGTCCTGTTTCTGAGTCTATTTGTTCTGCTGATTCCAAAAATGGCACCAGTTTTTCCCTATCAGCTCTAGTTTTTGAAATATAGAACATATGCCATCTACCAGTTGCCATCTACTTGCATATAGAAAATCATGATAACAATAAGAAATAACCTTTCCCACCCTGGCGTAGCTGGTTGCTGTTACAGGACGTCCAACTCTTTGTTTGTCACGCAAGTCAGATGTTCCTGCCTCAACATCCTTAAACTTACTCGCCCAACAATGCTTGCATTCTCTGATGAATCGCCTTTGGGGTGACATTTTCTACTGTCAAGAATTCAATGACTGCATATAGCTTAAGTTGCATTGACCGACTGTCTGCGCGGGGTTCCATATTTCACACTTTAACAACACAACCGTTCAATGCTAAGGCTTCCTGCCAAACTGTAACTGTAAAGGAGAGTCTACTGAACAAGCCAGTACCTGCTGCATACCGGTACTGCCTTCTGTTGAGGAGTTACGAAGGTGGAGGCATTACTTTTCATTCAAGCCTATTCAACCCTTGAATAGGCTTACTCCAAACTATGCTAAGGCCTCCTGCCAAGATGGAACTGTAGAGGAGAGTCTACTGAACAAGCCAGTACCTGCCGCATACCAGTACTGCCATCTGTTGAGGAGTTATGAAGGTGGAGGCATTACTTTTCATTCAACCCTTGAATAGGCTTACTCCAAACTGTGCTAAGGCTTCCTGCCAAGATGGAACTGTAGAGGAGAGTCTATTGAACAAGCCAGTACCTGCCGCATACCAGTACTGCCATCTGTTGAGGAGTTATGAAGGTGGAGGCATTACTTTTCATTCAACCCTTGAATAGGCTTACTCCAAACTGTGCTAAGTCTTCCTGCCAAGATGGAACTGTAGAGGAGAGTCCACTGAACAAGCCAGTACCTGCCGCATACCAGTACTGCCATCTGTTGAGGAGTTATGAAGGTGGAGGCATTACTTTTCATTCAACCCTTGAATAGGCTTACTCCAAACTGTGCTAAGGCTTCCTGCCAAGATGGAACTGTAGAGGAGAGTCTACTGAACAAGCCAGTACCTGCCGCATACCAGTACTGCCATCTGTTGAGGAGTTATGAAGGTGGAGGCATTACTTTTCATTCAACCCTCGTATTTGACAACAAAACATCAACAGAAGGGATTTGAACTTGTGTCTCCATAGTATAAATCTGATAGGCTACCCGCAACTATCACCCTGGTTTTATTAACTCTTGTTACATACCATCTTATTTTATAGCTTAACATTCATGTCTTAATTTTCCAGGACTGTACATGGGAGCATTAATATTATCTATTAGAGTTTGCTATTAAGGATAGCATGCTGGCTTCGTCATTAATTGGATCATTAAAGATCTCAACTAACTTGGACGTCTTGGTTTTCAACAGCTGCTGATGATTGACAAAATGATTATCCTACTTTCAACAAATATTCCAAAGGCACTAGTGGGGAAAAAACTGATCATGTTTTAATAGGCTGGCAAGTTTACCCAGGGAAATGAATCTCAGTCCTTTCAAACTTAAGGTTTCTGTTGCCCTCAATTTTAAAGAGATATAGAGCAATTTAGAAAATAGAAAGAAAACACCTATTATACGTTCCAGGGACAAGCCAATCATGTGTAGATTCTTAATTAGCTTTATCATGACTGGTTAGCTATAGAGAATATGTAAACACACTGAATGAATTTGATGCGGTTTATGAAAATTTTAGTTGGGTTTCCCGGAAACCTGATATTTGCTAAATGGCAAAAACACAGCTGAATTTCTCAGATCAGCTTTAAAGAACTTGGCATCAACCTTGCCTAGAAAACCTTAAGATAGAGGCACTACACACTCAGTTATATTAACTATGTGTTATTGTAATTACCCAGCCCAACAACAACAAATGGGTTGCTGTGAGTTTTCCAGGCTGCAAGGCCATGTTCCAGAAGCATTCTCTCCTGACGTATCACCTACATCTATGACAGGCATCCTCAGAGGTTGTGAAGTACGTTGTAAACTAAGCAAGTGAGGTTTATACTGTATATGTGTGGAATAATGTCCAGGGTGGGAGAAAGAACTCTTGTCTGTTTGAGGCAAGTGTGAACGTTGCAATTAACCACCATGATTAGCATTGCAAAGCCTTGCAGCTTCAAGGCCTGGTTGATTCCTGCCTGGGGGAATCCTTTGTTGGGAGCCAATTGTTTCATATCTGGAATTCCCTTGTTTTCTGAGTATTGTTATTTATTTACTATCCTAATTTTAGAGTTCTTTTAATACTGGTAGCCAGGTTTTATTCATTTTCATGGTTTCCTCCTTTCTGTTGAAATTGCCCACATGCTTGTGGACTTCAATGGCTTCTCTGTGTAGTCTGTGCAGGAATGTGGCGCAGCTGGCAGCGAGTCAGCTGCATAAGATCTCTACTGACCAGAAGGTCATGAGTTTGAGGCCTGCTCGGGTCGGGGTGAGTTCTCGACCAATTGTGTAGCCCGTTGTCTGTCTATATATGTTGTATGTCTATGGCATTGAATGTTTGCCTGTATATGTGCATTGTACTCCGCCCTGAGTCCCCTGTGGGGTGAGAAGGACAGAATATAAATGATGTAAATAAATAAATAAATAAATAAATAAATAATAGTCTGACACTATGTTTGTTAGAATGGCCCAGGATTTCTGTGTTTTCAAATAATATGCTGTGTCCAGGTTGGTTCATCAAGTGCTCTGCTATGGCTGACTTCTCTTGTTGAGTGAGTCTGCAGTGCCTTTCATGTCCCTTGATTCGTGTTTGAGCAATACTGTATTTGGTGGTCACTTTGTTAACTCGTCCACAGCTGCATAGTATACAGTAGACTCCTGCAGAGGGGAGTCTGTAGATAGTTTGTAGCTTGTGTTTCTTCATCAGCTTTGCTAGATGTGGGTGAAACATCGGGAGAGAATGCTACTAGAACATGGCCATACAGCCCGTAAAACTCACAGCAACCCAGTGATTTTGACCATGAAAGCTTTCAAACAACATCAAAATTCTTGGTGTCTTGGGTTTTAGGTCTGTTCCTGGGGTTATTTGGGGACATTGATTCGGAAAATGGTATTGGATAGACTACATCACCTCTAGTTTCTTATATATGGTATTGGTCATCATAATTTCTTATGGGCAAACAGATGATGACTGGTATTGCTGTTCATTTGTTCAGTCGCTTCTGACTCTTCGTGACCTCATGGCCCAGCCCATGCCAGAGTTCCCTGTCAGCCGTCACCACCCCCAGCTCCTTCAAGGTCAAGCCAGTCACTTCAAGGATGCCATCCATCCATCTTGCCCTTGGTCGGCCCCTCTTCATTTTTCCTTCCATTTCCCCAAGCATCATTGTCTTCTGACTCTTTGTGACCTCATGGCCCAGCCCACGCCAGAGTTCCCTATCAGCCGTCACCACCCCCAGCTCCTTCAAGGTCAAGCCAGTCACTTCAAAAATGCCATCCATCTATCCATCCATCTTGCACTTGGTCGGCCCCTCTTCCTTTTTCCTTCCATTTTCCCAAGCATTATTGTCTTCTCCAAGCTTTCCTGTCTTCTCATTATGTTGGCAAAGGACTTCATCTTTGCTTCTACTATCCTTCCCTCCAATGAGCAGCTGGGCTCTATTTCCTGAAGTATGGACTGGTTGGATCTTCTCACGGTCCAAGAACTTTCTCTTAGAACTTTCCTCCAACGCCACAGTTCAAAAGTATCTATCTTCTTTGACTGGTATATTATGTGTGTTTTGTATCTTAAAAACTTCAGCTTATGGGGGAATGGGTGCCATTTTTGGAATCAGCAGGTCAAATATATCCAGAAATATGTTTAACATTTGAGGCACCAAAATGAGTATTGGCCAGTGATATTATGGCTCAATTCTATTATTATTATTATTACTATGCTTTTTCTCTCCACAAGGAGACTCAAAGCTGCTGAATTCTACTGAATTCAATGATTTGCAGTTTGATAAGCTACTTAGAACTCTCTGTTAGAGAATTTGAAAGGGGTCCCCTTCAAGTTTGCATACTTGGTTGCCACTTGTGTGTCTTGGTTTCCCTTCAAGAAGCTCAAGAAGGCATGAGCCGTGAATTGTCCCCTCAGCATCATTGCTAGTGCTACTTCTACCCATTACTATAGAAAATGTGTTTGGTGTGTTTCTAATCGCGTCTAGTGTGGTAAGGGGTGTGTGTGTATGCGTGTGTGCAGATATGCAACCGACATTCATTTTGTAGGTGGCCTGCCTAATAACAATAATAAAAAACCCTTATAAGTTAATAAAAATACTATGCAGATTTATGTGAATTGGATGAACTCGCTCAAGCATTTGAATGTTAATCTGTTGGAAAATAGCTACTGAAGTTTTGGAATAACTCAGCGCCACGAAGCAGGGAAGCCTAAACGGCAGCCCTCTTTATGTCTCTGACATTTTCTCCATGGATGCCAAAGTAAACACAAGAGATTATTATGGGAAAAACCAACGAACTACTGGAAAGGAAACTGTGATATATTTAAGTCAGCTTCCCTTTCCCCCGACCCCCATTCACAGAAGGCTCAGTTTTCACTAATGCTTCTACTTCACCTGCTTGCTCAGGCAGTCCTTACAAATTACTTTTTCTTGGTTTTCACTTAGCCAGCCTTTTTTCTTGACAGTCATCCCTTATTTCCCCCTTTTCCTTTTATGGCTTCCATAACTTTTTGGATTTTTCACATTTATTTACTCGCCCCACCTCGATTTTTCCATCTCTGCTGCGGACTTTGAACCAACAATATTGCAAATATATTGGCCACAATGGAGGGAAGGCCAATAAAACTTGAGAGGAAGAGTATTAACAGGAGTTACAAAGCTCCCTTCCACACAGCTGAATCAAATCCCGCATTATCCACTTTGAACTGTAATATGTGGCAGTGTAGACTCAGAAAACCCAGTTCAAAGCAGATGTTGTGGGATTTTCGGCCTTGATATTCTGGTTAGATGGCTGTGTG
Source organism: Anolis apletophallus (assembly GCA_030556195.1). Classification (NCBI taxonomy): domain Eukaryota; kingdom Metazoa; phylum Chordata; class Lepidosauria; order Squamata; family Anolidae; genus Anolis; species Anolis apletophallus. The sequence continues at coordinate 18,366,397 of JARBWK010000014.1, read as the reverse complement.
GAAGGACCCAAATTTTCTTACTTTTTTGTATGTTATTCAAAGCCCCACCAAGATTCTCCTCCATTCCAAGTTTCTTAACAACCTTTGAGATATTCTCTCCTGAATGTCAGCATACTCAGACATGCACTTTTCCTAGCGTATGCGGTTCCGGCCCAGTTTACCTGTCCGAACGTATTCTCCACTATGAACCATCAAGAGTGCTAAGATCGTCTGGAGAGGCCCTGCTCTCGGTCCCACCACCTTCGCAGGCACGTCTGGTGAGGATGAGGGACAGGGCCTTTTCTGTGGTGGCCCCCCGGCTGTGGGATTCCCTCCCAAATGAAATTAGATCCGCCCCCTCTTTCCTGACTTTTAGGAAGCGGGTGAAAACATGGCTGTGCAATGAGACTTTTGCAGAATGAAGGAGGAGATCGCAAAGCGACTAAAGTCGCTAACTACTTGATACGGACCAAATATATGGATTAAGTTGGACTTGATTTTACTTTGGCGAAAAGCTTTTTAAATGTATTTATTGTATTGTATTTTATTCTAAATTTTATTGTAAATTTATAATGTTTTTAGATTTTAAATATTAGCATTGAATACTTGCTGTTTGCCGGTCTGAGTCCCTCTTCGAAGGTGAGAAGGCCAGGGTATAAAAGTTTTAAATAAATAAATAAATTTTTGCTCACTGCATTTTTATGCACTTTTTTTGCATTCACCCATTTTTGTCTTTCGCTATGGGGAATGCTTTTAACCATTTCCCCCCATGTACAGTACAATTTCCTTGTCATATGAAATATGTTCCCAGACTGCATGAGGATATACAATGTCAGATAATGCTAAACCCTCTTGAAATGAAGGACTTCTGCACCAAGAATATGAAGGAATCACACTAAAAGATCTATAGCATGCATTGAGAGGACATATTTTATTCAATACTGGTCCCTGTCACAAACGCCGACTTAGAACTGCCCCTTTAACACACACACGGAGACGTAGCAAAGGCTAACTACTTTATTAAAGATAATAAACAGTCAAAAGGTATATAGTCCAATATAATGCAAATGTTCAAAGTATAAAGCAAATAGTCCAAGGTATGGTAGCAAATAGCTTGAAGCGTGGCAAGGCTCCGCAAACCAATGCGGATCAGGAAACAGGACAAGGTTTCGCAATCCAATGCGAATCAGGAACCAGGGCAAGGTGCCGCAACCACTGCGACTCAGGAAACAAGGCAAAGGCAAGGCAAGGCTTGATGACCACTGTTAGCTTGTGGTCCCACTCCGCTTCGCGCCTATTCAGTATAGACGTGGCCGGAGAACTGAGGATCAGTTCCCACGGGCCGTACTTAATCCTCGGCCGGGACCCCGACGATCTAGGGCCGGCGCCTCAGTCTCTACTTTCCGAACGGTGACGGTCTAGGGACAGATGCCAGCTCCTCCTGCCCTCCTCTATGTCCCTGCGCCTGTTATGAGAACGGCCCCGCTCTTCCAGCCTAGAATCGCTATCTTCCTGAGAAGCAGCCTCCCCCGAAGTTTCCCATCCGCTAGCCTCCATCTGCTGCTCGGCCAGCTCCTGGGAACCTCGGCCATTTGGGAATTCATAACTATCTCCGCTATCTGCTTCGCTGCCTCCCATCTCCACCTGGTCCGCTCCTTCCCCGGGAGAATGCTCCCATTCGAAATCCCAGGCTAAACTCTCTGCAGGTGGACTGAGCAAAGGCACGGCTGACCAATCTTGCTCTGGGCCTTCCAACTCATCCTCCGAGTCCCTTTCAGCCTTTGCGGGTCCCAATGCCAACGGGACCCCCGGTGCGTCACCCCTCCCCCGCGGCCCGGGCGGACCCATGGGTGCTACAGTCCCACAGGTACTAGCATCATATTGTACTTCTTTTTTCTCCCAATTGTGGGAGAAAAGCAAACATATTCCTGAGCAGTATTCTTCCCATATTTAAATTCCTGAAGGAAAAAATCTGCAAAAAAGAGAGGTGAATTTTAGTGCAAAATTCCATTTTTTTGTGGAAAACTCTGTTTTTCAGTGTAGGACTCACTTTTTATGCAGAAAACGGTTTTTAATGCAAAAAAGTTTTTTCTTCGTGAAATAATTATTTCACAACATTTTCAGATGCAAAATTCTTCTTGTGTGCTTTCAAATAGTTTCCAAATGATGTTGGCCTTAAGGCAGACCTATTGCAGGGTTTTCTGAGCCTAGGAATGTGCAATTTGCTCAATGTTACAATGTCTTATGGCCATTTGGGGATTTGAATCCTGGTTTCCAGAGTTATAGTCCAACAGGCAAATCACTATGCCATGGATGGATTTTTCTGAATGTTTCAATCAGGCCAAAATAATCATGAATATTCTCTCCATCTCCACTTTCATTTTCCTAGCAGCATATTTATTTATTTATTTATTTATTTCACGATATTTATATGCTGCCCTTCTCAACCCAGAAGGAAACTCAGAGTGGCTAACAGCAAACTGCAAATACAACAACTGTATTACTGACATAGCACAATATCAGTACTATACATCATATCGTACTATAACATTATATCACAATATCATTACTAATATTGCATGTAAAAATAAACAATTATAATATCACAATATCATTAGTAGTATTATATTGTATCAATGTATATACAATATATTATACCATACTCATATTATACTATATTATATCGCAATATCATTAGCAATATTGCAATATACAATTATAATATCACAATATCATTAGTATTATATATTATAATATATTATAGTATAGTATAGTATCTATTATATTATATCACAATTATATTATACTACTTTACATACATGTCTCTTCCAACTCAGGGTGCAACAACACTGTAGAATTAATACACTTTGACATCACTTTAATTGCCATTGCTCAATGCTATGGAATCCTGGGAGTTATAGTTTTTCAAGATGTTTAGCCTTCTCTGATAAAAAATGCTGGTGCCTCACCAACCTCCCAGGATTCTATAGCATTAAGTCATGGCAGTTAAAGTGGTGTTAAACCACATTCAGTATACAGTGTAGATACATCCTCAGTTCCTCAGAGTCCTACATAAGTCATTCCCCAATTGCATCCAGCCTTTGTAGGGATCCACAAGCTAGCAGCACTTGTTCCATCTTCCTCCCTCTTCTCGCAACAGTATGCTGATCTGATGTTTTCGGCAGGCTGTAACTGAAACAGCTTGTAGACTTCCTCCTCGCTCTCATTAACAATGGTTTCCTCAATGGGCATAATGATTGAGATTACCGCCATGGCCAAAATTCTCTGGCACGCCGCGAATGCTGTTGGAACGAAAGCTTGAAACCATTACAAGGGCGCAAAACAGCTGCAGGAATAATATAGCAGGAGATCAGTGAGTGAGCCTGGAGTGCTTTGATGGATAAAAACAGAACAAGATGTTAGGTGAAGGTGTGTGTGCTCGGTTTTGCTGCTGAGCACAATGAACACCGAAATGCGACAAGGCTGCATGTACACTTAAATATGCGAGATATTGATTATTTTTGAAACCAAGCCCAGGTTCTATCACCGGCCGCCTGAGTCCCTCCTCCCCTTTGCAGTCACTATGCTATTTTAGTAACTGCCAGAAATCTAAGCAACCAGTGCCGCTAGCAAATAAAGGACTGTATCATCAAAGGTATAGCACAGTGGTGTCCGGTCCACTCATTTGGTCTCCAAACAGCAAAGGGATGATTTAGGAAGCTCAGGGTGCATCTACACTGTAGAATGAATGCAGCTTGGCCCCACAACAACAACAACAACTACTACTACTACTACTACTACATTTATTTATACCCTGCTTTTTCTCTCTGCAAGGAGACTCCAAGCAGCTCCACAAGGAGACTCAAATACCATGGCTCAATGCTATGTAATCCTGAGAGCTGTAGCTTTGCAAGGACTTTAGCCGTCTCTGCCAAAGAGTTCTGGTTCTTCAACAAACTACAACTTCCAGGATTCCATAGCATTGTACCATGGCAATGGGCTCAAACTATATTCATTCTACAGTATAGCCCAAGTTGGAAACCAGAATGTTTAGTACTTGGACGGGTGGTAAAGAAATAGGGATATGATCTATATAAATAAAAATGTAATGTTTGTTTGTGGGATTAACATAACTCAAAAACCACTGGACAAATTGACACAAAAATTGGACACTATATCCCTAACAGACCAACAAGTGACCATCACTCATAAAAACCCCTCCAAAAACAGCGAAAATGACTTAAAAACCCAAAAAAGCTAGATGATGAAAAGCTAAATGACAATACAGAAAATGACGATACAGAAAAAAGGGAAGGAAGAGAGAGGGGAGGAAGGGGAAAAAAGAAAGAAAGGAAAGAAGGGGAGGTAAGGAAAGAAGGAAAGAGAAAGAAAGAAGGATGGAAGCAAAAAGCAAAGGAAGGAAAGAAAGAGGTAGAGAAGGAAGAAAGGAGAGAATGAGAAAGAAGAGAAAAGGGGGAAGGAAGGAAAGAGGTAGAGAAGGAAGAAAAGAGAAGGAAAAGATAAGGGAGAAGGAAGAAAAGATGTAGAAAAGGAAGAAAGGAGAGAATGAAAGAAGAAAAGGGAAAGAAGGAAAAGGGAGTGAAGGAAGGAGGGAAAGAAGGAGAGAAACAAGGAGGGAAGGTTGGCCACAAAAACGCAAAAACGTGGGTACAGCTAGTTCTTCAGTAATTTCCTTCTCAAAGGAAGTGACAAGTAATTTTAACAATTTTCTTTCTTTGAAAAGCACACAATTCCCATTTTTATTGCAATTTAAGATTTTTTCTGCAGAAAATTCTCCTTTGGTGGATTGAAATAGAAAACCTCATTTTGAGTAATGGTTCAATGGAGTAATACTTATTTTCGATGCAAATTCTCCACGTACATAATGTGCACAGAATAAGATCCCATTCACAGCATTCTCACCATGGGAGGCTACTTTTTCTGAGCAGAAAATGTGTTAATTTTCATGGCACAATTAATACAACTTGACACTACTTTAATTGTCATGCTCAGGAATCCTGGGATTTGTAGTTTGGTGAGGCACTAGCACTCTCGTCGGGAAAGCTAAGACACCCTACAAAGCAACAACAATAATAATAACAATAACAATTTTATTTTTATACCCCACCTCAATCTCCCCGAAGGGATTCAGAGCAGCTTACAGAGGGACAAGCCTAACTCCTAGGATTCCTAGGATTCCATAAGATTGATCCAAGGCAGTAAATGTGGTGTCAAACTATATTATTTTTATAGTGTAGATAAACTCTGGATCACACACGAATAATAATAACAACAATAATACAAGGGTTGAATGAAAAGTAATGCCTCTACCTTTGTAACTCTTCAACAGATGGCAGTACTGATTTGCGCAGGTACTGGCTTGTTCAGTAGACTCTCCACTACAGTTCTATTTCAGCGGGAAGCCTTAACATTGAACAGTTGTGATGTTTAAGTGCAAAGTATGGAACCCTGCACAGAAGGTCGGTCAATGCGACTTAAGCAACGTGCAGTCATTTAATTCTTGACAGCAGAAAGTTTCACCCCAAAGGACCTTCATCAGAGAATGCAAGTTGTTTATGGTGATTGTGTTATGTGTGTACTGTGCGTCGTTGGGTGAGTAAGTTCAAAGATGTTGCGGTGGGAACATCTGACTTGTGTGACAAACAAAGAGTTGGACGTCCTGTGACAGCAACCACCATGTTTCATAAGTAAAAGGTTGACAAATTGATTCAGGATGATCATCGTATCACGCAGAGTGAAATTTCAAGCATAATTGGCATTTCTGTTCCCGATAATGGAAGATCTGTGGGGACATCATTTTGCTTCTGATGAAGACATTGAGAGAACTGTGAGATGCTGGTTGTGGAAACAGTGTTGACTTCTTCCGTGACAACTTCAGAAAACTTGTTCATTGTTGGCAGAAATGTATCCAATTGTTTGGTGATTATGTAGAAAAGTGAATAGTGGTAATTAAAGAGCGCATTCTACGGATTATTTCTGCGTTTGATTTATTAAAATATTCCCATCCAAACCCAAATAATGAAGGTGCAGGCATGACTTTTCATTCAACCACCATAACAACAACAACAATATTTTTATTTTTGTACCCCACCTCCATCTCCCCAAAGGTCTTGGGGCAGCATACAAGGAACCAAGGCCAATCAACACAGTTAAAATGTAGCACATAAAATACATAACAACAATGTAAACACAAAATAAGCAACAACATTATAACAATATAAATAAAAAGAAGCATCAAAACCCAAGAAACAATAATAAAATTCAATTTCTTGTCAAGGGTAGGCAGACTGGTGCAACAATAATTTGGAGGTAAGTGCTAGTGGATAGAGTGCATGGATCATATGGCAGTAGTCAGGATAAGAGCAATATAAAAAAGGCCATTATAGCTTTGGATACAAAACAGTAGTAAAGTGCGAGGACAAGATTTTGGGTCCTAGCTGGGGCCAGCTATCTCGAATTGTCTGCTCAAAAGAACAGTGGAATGTCTTCCATTGCATGTACAGAATCTCACTAATATGGAAGCTGGATGCTATTTCTACATTGACTGGTGGAAGACGAGCCTTCATTGTACTTAGGCACCCAAATAGGAACATCAAAATCTAATTAGGGGATTTATTGGGGAATTTATTCATCGTCAAGGTGGTTTCCATCAGGAAAAGAAAGAAAGGGAAAAAGAAAGAAAGCTTCCATTCTATGGTGCTTCAAACCATAAGAGCTATGCTAACTAGTTCAATTTATCAGGCACGTTTAGTTCAGGTATTCCTCTGGTTGCCAATAGACTCTAATATGCATTGAGAGAGAGAAAAAAAGACAAAAATATTCAGCAAACAGAGTGGTTTCCATGGTGACCACAGGTGGCTTTGAATTTTATGCGCTCTCAATGAGCTCACGCATTTATGGCTGAATAAATAAAAGGTCATATGTACTTGATGCCATGGGTAAGCAAATGATATATAAAGGTTATTGGGGGGTCTGATTCTTTTATTTATTTGCTCTACTTGGAAGCGCCAAAGGCCTTATTAAGTGCAGGACTTAAGGACGGACTTAGATCATCTTTCATTCTGTGTAGAGTCCAATAACAAGCACAGCCATTGGCAGGTATGGCGCACAATCACAAAAATCAATGTGTTAATTTTATTGGTTATGATGTAGTGCCATAGACTATATGACGGTTGAATGAAAAGTAATGCCTCCACCTTCGTTACTTGGGTTTAGATGAGAATATTTTAATAAACCAAATGCAGAAATAATCTTTAGATTGTGCACTTTAACTTGCTTGAAATTTTTCTCTGAGTGATACAATGATCGTACTGAATCAATCTGTCAACCTTTTGCTTGTGAAACTCGGTGGTTGCTGTCACAGGACGTCCAACTTTGTTTGTCACGCAAGTCAGATGTTCCCACCTCAACATCTTTAAACTTACTCACCCAACGACGCACAGTACTCACATCAACACAATCACCACAAACAGCTTGCATTCTCTGATGAATCTCCTTTGGGGTGACACCTTCTCCTGTCAATAATTCAATCACTGCACATTGCTTAAGTCACATTGGCTGACTGTCTGCACAGGGTTCCATACTTTGCACTTAAACAACACAACTATTCAATGCTAAGGTTTCTTGCCAAAATGGAACCGTAGAGGAGACTCTACTGAACAAGCCAGTACCTGCCACATACCAGTACTGCCATCTGTTGAGGAGTTACGAAGGTGGAGGCATTACTTTTCATTCAACCCTCATACACTCAACCCTCCGCATTCATTGGGATTCCAGAGAAAGGAAAGACATCTAAGAATCTTTAGGTCCCCCAATGCAACTCTACTGTCAATTTCTCCCAGACATTGACCATAGAATCATGTGGATGACCTATGTATGTCTAAAGATGTGTTCGCTCTAGGAATATTTAGATGCCCTGAAGATGCAGAAGTCTTATTATATGAGAAATGATGTATGATGCATGAACCGGGCTGTGGCGCAGCTAGTTAGTAGCCAGCTGCATTAAATCACTACTGACCAAGAGACCATGAGTTCAAAGCCAGCCTGGGTTGGAGTAAGCTCCCAGCCATTAATACTCTAGCTTGCTGTTGACCGATGTAGCCCGAAAGACAGATGCATCTGTCAAGTAGGAAATTTAGGTACCGCTCTATGCGGTGAAGCTAATTTAACTCGTTTATGATGCCATGAAATCTTCCAGCAGCATGCAGAAGAATGAGGAAGTAGTCCATCAAAGGATCGGTGTCACAAGTGGACGGAGAAGCGGCAGCCCCCCCCCCCTGTGGCCGGAACTGAGCATACCCTCATGAAGCTGGAAAAAGCTGGACTGTTGAATTGCCTCTGTGTCTGTCTATATATGTTGTGTGTCTAAATGTTTGTCATGTATATGTGCATATCCGCCCTGAGTCCCCTATGGGGTGAGGAGGGTGGAATATAAATACTGCCAATAAATAAATAAATAAATATAGTCCCGTAATTCACATTTATTATCCCATTTGACTTTAGGCAAGGGTGCAGCTTCCTAGGTTGAAATGAACATATATGTCTATATATGTTGTGTGTCTAAATGTTTGTCATGTATATGTGCATATCCGCCCTGAGTCCCCTATGGGGTGAGGAGGGTGGAATATAAATACTGCCAATAAATAAATAAATAAATATAGTCCCGTAATTCACATTTATTATCCCATTTGACTTTAGGCAAGGGTGCAGCTTCCTAGGTTGAAATGAACATATATGTCTATATATGTTGTGTGTCTAAATGTTTGTCATGTATATGTGCATATCCGCCCTGAGTCCCCTATGGGGTGAGGAGGGTGGAATATAAATACTGCCAATAAATAAATAAATAAATAAATATAGTCCCATAATTCACATTTATTATCCCATTTGACTTTAGGCAAGGGTGCAGCTTCCTAGGTTGAAATGAACATAATATGTGTATCACCTGTGAAAACTAGCAGTGTGCTACAAAGTGCTCCAACATGGAAAAAGAAATTCTCCTCCGATATACCAAGTTTTGGATTTCATTGATGAATGCTTGGGAATTATTTTAAGGGATGGCGATTTAATGGCATATTGAGTGCGAGGCAACTTGCCAACTTTGGATGCTGAGCATAAAAATCTGATTCCACATCCTGTAATTTGTGGAAAGCCTCTCGGTGCCAGTAAGCCCTTGCGTTGTTTAAAAAGAGCTTTAGCTTCAATCTGCGTGCAGCTCCATGTGAATCAGTGGTCTTTAATTGTGTCCTTTCAATAATTGCTAAATCCATTGAGGAAAAACGTGAAGGAGGATAGATATCCAGGACTTTTCCTCTACTTCATATTCATATACACCTCCACCAAGATCTTCATAGCTGTAATCATAGAATTCTGGGTTTGAAAGGACCCCAAGGACCACCTAATCCAACCTCCTTCTATGCAGGTATACCCAGGTAAGGCTCTCCTGAAAAATGCCTCACCAAACACTGACTTTGGGCCTCCAAAAATGGGAAGTCTACCATATTGTTGCAGGGGTGGAAGAAAGAGTAAAACACACACAACACCCCTGCTAGGTCAACATGTAGATCAATCCTCTCATGGCCTCCTCTAGCTGAACAATGGGACGGAATGTCCCCAAGGCAAAATTTTAATTCCAATCCAAAACACTGCAGAGTTCTGGTTACAGTTAGCAGAGATTTTATAGCACAGTCTCTGACCATGTTTAGATCACTTGAATGAGAACAGTTGAGCTCTGGCTTTGACTTGAGCTCTGGAGGTTTATTCTTCGGTCATTGCTTTATACAACTATTTACAGGTCTGCTATCTGTATACAGAGATACCCACAACCATAGCAAGACACTCACACAATGAAGATAGGAATGGATTACAGATGACGAGAGATCATGGCAAACTAGCTAAGATGGCAGAGAGCAAGCACATTGTCATTCCCTTCTCAGGGCACTTGTGCTTGCTTTGTGCTGGTCAGGGACCGTAATAAAGTTTTGTTGTTGTTGTTGTTGTTGTTGTTGAGAGCAAGCACATAGCAAAAGAAGAGGTTCACATACAAGCGGCTCCCACTCTTCCATCCAGGGACCACAGGAAATGACTCAGCTGTCCCTCCAGGATCACATGTCTACTTTCTTAACCCTTTTAATGGACTGTACCATGAACACATGTCTATAAGAACTGTATTTTTCCACACACTGGAGGTACATGCAATGCATTCCTATCTAATACAGCATTTCTCTACCTGACACATCATTGGAGGCAACTTATTCTATCTGGTCTTATATTAAAAATAATCTTCCTAATATTTAGATGAACTCACTTTTCTTGTATTTTGAATCCACAGGTTCTTTGGATCAGCAGAAAACAAGCTTACATCAGCTCCACTGACTGCCAGTTTGCTACCGAGCACAATTCAAAGTCCTGTCTTTGGCCTATAAAGCCCTAAATGGCCCCAGCCCAATTTACCTGTCCAAACGCATCTCCCTCTATGAACCATTGCACTGCTCTCTGCCCCTCCACTGTATAGGTGCGATTGGCGGGGATGAGAGAGAGGGCCTTCTCAGTGATTGCCCCTTGGCTATGGAACTCCCTTCCTGGTGAGATTAGATTGGCCCTTTCCTTCCTGTCCTTCAGAAGGATGGTAAAAACTTGGCTGTGTGACCAAGCTTTTGGAACAGTGCAGTAAAGCAGTGATAGGAAACATTACCATGCCAACTAGATATGATGTGGATAAGTAGTGGATTTTAATGTTGAGACAAATATTTCTAATGTTTATGTATGCATATTCATGTCCCGGCATTGAATGTTTTCCGTTTGTATATTGTGCTCAGCCCTGAGTCCCCTTCAGGGTGAGAAAGGCGGAATATAAATGATTTAAATAAATAAATAAATAAATAATTTAAATATGGCTATCATGTCATGCATTCGGGCTAGGAGATTCCATGTCAATACGGTGGTCTGTTCCATAAGAACATAAGAACATAAGAAGAGCCATGCTGAATCGGGCCTCAGCCCATCTAGTCCAGCATTCTGTGTCACACAGTGGCCCACTAGTTGTACACAGGGATCTCTAGCAGAAAGGAGGGCAAAACCCTCACCTGCTCCCGACCCCCCACAACCAGTACCCGGGGAAATCCTGCCTGCCTCCATCAACACAGAGGTGGCACTTGGATGTCCGTTTCAGTAGCTACTGATTCCCCTGGTATCCATGAATCTGTTTTAATCCTGCCTTGAAGCTGTCCAGGCTGACAGCTGTCACAACCTCCTCTGGAAGTGAGTTCCATAACCCAACGACCCTCTGGGTGAAGAAATATTTCCCTTTATTAGTCCTAACTTTCCTACCTTGGAGCTTTAGGGAGTGCCCCCTAGTCCTAGTGTTGTGTGACAGAGAAAATATTTTTTCTTTATTCACCTTTTCTATCCCATGCATGATTTTATACACTTCGATCAAGTCACCTCTTAAACGCCGTCTTTCAAGGCTGAAAAGACCAAGGCGTTGCAACCTGATTTCATAAGGGAGCTGCTCCATCCCTTGGATCATTTTTGTTGCCCTTTTCTGTACCTTTTCCAGTTCCGTTATATCCTTCTTAAGGTGCGGTGACCAGAATTGTACACAGTACTCCAGATGTGGCCTCACCATAGATTTGTAGAGAGGCAATACAACATTTGCCGACCTATTTTCGATTCCCTTCCTGATCATGCCAAGCATAGAATTTGCTTTTTTCACTGCTGCAGCGCACTGGGTTGACATCTTCATTGAGCTGTCCACCAAACCCCGAGATCCCTTTCCTGGTTTGTCTCAGAAAGCTTTGACCCCATCAGTTGATAAGGGTAGTTGGGGTTCTTTGCCCGATGTGCATGACTTTACACTTGTTTAGGTTAAAATGCATTTGCCACTTTGTTGCCCATTCACTCAATTTCGAGAGATCTTTCTGGAGCTCTTTACAGTCAGTTTCATTTTTAACTACCCTGAACAGTTTAGTGTCATCTGCAAACTTTGCTACCTCACAATTTACTTCTACATCCAGATCATTTATGAATAAATTAAAAAGTAACGGTCCTAAAACTGAACCTTGGGGTACGCCACTTCTCACCTCTTTCCATCCAGAGAAGTGTCCATTTCTTACCACCCTTTGTTTCCTACAGTTTAGCCAGGTTCCAATCCAGGACAAGACCTGTCCTCTGATTCCATGGCTGAAGAGCTTATTTAGGAGCCTTTGGTGAGGGACTTTGTCATTGTGTTCAGTCTGAACACAATTCTGAACATATTTGGAGGATACTCTGGATAGCTACTTTGAAGCATAGACTGGAACATGAAATTGATTAATCACCACATTGCCATGGATGCCACATTACATGGCCTCCATCTTTTTCAATACCACGTAGCCCATGCCACATCATTTAAATAAAGTGCTGTTCTCAATATCCCATCATCAATTTTGTCTAGTGGGTGCTAGAAACAATATCATGTGAAAGCTGACTGGCACAACCTGGGGGTCACAACCAGACACAGTGAAGACATCCGCCCTTGCGCTTTGCTACTCTGCTGCTGAGTATGCATGCCCAGTGTGCAACAGATCTCACTACACTAAAACTGTGGCTGTGGCTGTTAATGAGACATGCCTCATTATCACAGTGTGTCTGCACCCTACACCACTGGAGAAATTACACTGTTTAGCCTGTATTGCACCACTTGACATCCGCCGGGAAGTAGCAACCAATAGTGAAAGGACCAATGCAGTGACATCTCCAGCCCACCCCCTGTTTGGATATCAGCCAGCACACCAATGACTTAAATCAAGAAATAGTTTTCTAAGATCTACAGAGAAACTCGCTGGAACACCTCAGCAAATGAGAGTCCAAAAGTGGCAGGCTCAAACCCAGAACGTCAAGCCATGGCTGATACCAAATGAGAGACTCCCTCCTGGGCACACAGGAAGGTGCTGAACAGACTGTGCTCTGGCACCATGAGATGCAGAGCCAAACTTAAAAAATGGGGCCATAAAGTGGAATCCACATGTGGAGTAGAGCAAACCACAGACCACCTACTACAATGCAGCCTGAGCCCTGCCACATGCACAATGGAGGACCTTCTGGGAGCAATACCAGAGGCACTCCAAGTGGCCAGCTACTGCTCAAAGGACATTTAATACAATGCCAAGTTTTTAAACTTAGTGTTTTGTTTGTTTGTTTGTTTGTTTAATGCAATACAACTGTTTGGTTTGCTCTTGACATGATAAAATAAAAATAAATAAAATTTTGACTTGTGTATGTATATAAAATGGAAGGCTGGAGCATTCCATCGTTTGTCTCAGACAGCAAAATGGCTTGGTTGGCTGATCCTTGAAGATGTTCCAAGGCTGCTCTGGGAAGAAGGTCCCAGTTTGCTCCTAGGAAGAAAATCCCAGACTCCTCTCTTTAAAGCATCTCCTCTACTAAGATTGGGGGGAAAATTGCCTGAGATCTGCAAACATTCTGGTTGGAAGAGATAACAGATAACAGGAACGTCAGATGCTGCTTTACTTTGATGACGTCTTTTGAATATAGATTCTTAATACAGATAGAGATATGCTTTGGGCAATTAGCTGGCTGTCGAAGAAGGAGACTTTAACAAATAGGTGCTTTACATGTTTTTAAATTGCTTTTTAATTCAGTAGCTTTCTAATGTTATCACTCCCGCAATTGTGTTTTAATCTGTGCCTATTTTTAATCTAGATGTAAGACACCCTGAATCCCAACAAGACAGGGTAGAAATCTGTTTCTTTCTCTCTTTCACCCTCTCTCGTTCTGCCTACCCTTCTCTGCATGTACAACATTATATGTTAATACAGAGGAGGAAAACTTGCCAGGAATTTATTCAGGCAACGAATGAGCTAATCAAGTGTTATGCTGTCACTCATTATCTTGTTAGAAGACTAATTCCAAATAGAAAACATGTAACCAGGATTAATGGCAGCATGTGTGGCCACTATTACATGTATGCCTAAGTGGTAACATTGTGATACATCACAGAGGTCAGCTTATACTCAAGTATATATGGTAATTCCGTTGATTTTGACATGCAGTTTCCTCTAATGGGCACTTCTACACATTTTGCATGCCATTTCCTCCAATGTATTCCTTTGTGGACCAGGGGACTGCCTTGCAATGTTGGGAGAACTGCAAAAACCAAAAGAAAACAGCGCTCCAATTTGCATATGCCTGTTTTCGAACGGAAAAAGGTGTTTTGGAAGTCGATTCGGATATTGATTTTGCTCTGGCTTCTGATGTGAATCACTTCCCATTTTTGTAGAGGCATTTTCAAAATGGATTCGGATGTATTCCGATATTCGGAATTATTCGGAAATAGCGTCCGCAATTGCGCAATGCGTGAAAATCAGCAGAAGAGAGTCAAAATTATGGGGAATCCCTTTTCCATCTGTTTTTGACCCCTACTAATGACAAAACTAGCCACTGGTACAAAATATTAAGCGCTGTTAACACATTAATAAACATTTTTTAAAATGGGACAGACCACCTGATAGCCATCAGCCAATGATGAGAGGCAGCAAGAAAGGGTGGAAATGACATCCGAGCCCTTTCCGAGAATGGCGACAGAGTCTTCAGAATGGTGAATCCACTTCCTATTTGGGGCACTGTGCTCGATATTGCTTCAATTATTGGAAGTCTGAAAAAAAACAGCCAAAAATCAGATGTATCCGATTATCAGAAACAGGCCTAATAAGTGTGGCACGGTTGTTTTAAAATAATAGAAACTAAGCAAAGAAATCTGGGGCCCTTCCCTAATTGTAGCAAAGCCTGCTTACAGGTGTAAAACCCCAAAATAATTCCTGAGAAAAACTTGCAGTTCACGCTCGCTCCTGCTCTTGCACCCCCTCCGAATTAACTCCCTTACAGCCCATCAACATTACAAATATTCTCAAACTAATCCCTAATTACCCCCCCCTCTCTCTATATATATATGTATATATACAGTACACACACACAAACACATAATGTGTGTGTGGGAATATAGTAATTAAGAAGGAGGTAGACCCTTAACAAAGTATAATATCCTCTTATCTCCTTAATGTTGCTTTGATGAAGCCATGGTGGATTGGGGAGGAAAGGTTACGCAACAGAAGCATATTAATAACCACAACACTCAAAATGAATGGCATCAATAGATTTATATCTGGATGGACTAGAGTGTCATGCAGGAAATCTTTGTTCACTGTATTGTCGAAGGCTTTCATGGCCCGAATTCACTGGGTTGTTGTAGGTTTTCGGGTTGTCTGGCCATGTTCTAGAAGCATTCTCTCCTGATGTTTCACCTGCATCTATGGTAGGCAAGTTTTGTTATGTGGTATTGGGCTTGGCAGATTGAGTGGAATTGTTTTAATGGCAATGTGGTTTTATGCTGGGTTTTTATGTATTTTGATATTTTGTTCTAGTTGTTTTAAATTGTATAGCATTGAATCTTTGCTGTTATGCCTGTCTGAGTCCCTCGATAGAGGTGAGAAGGCCGGGGTACAAAAGTTTAAAATAATAATAAATAATAAATAAATTGGCCTCATGTAAGCCGCCTCGAGTCCCCTTGGGGAGATGGGTGGGGGGAATAAATAAAGTTAATAATAAATAATAATAAATAATAAAACCCCAAAATAATTCCTGATGAAATCTCGCAGTTCACGCTCGCTCCTGCTCTTGCATCCCCTCCGAATTAACTCCCTTACATCCCATCTATATTACAAATATTCTCAAACTAATCCCCAATTATCCAGAGTATGTATGTATGTGTGTGTGTGTGTGTTTCTGTGTGTACACACACTGTAAATTGTTGTGTGTGCTCTGTTTGGGAATATGGTAATTAAGAAGGAGGTAGACCCTTAACAAAGTATAATATCCTCTTATCTCCTTAACCTTGCTTTGATGAAGCCATGGTGGATTGGGTAGGAAAGGTTGCACAACAGAAGCGTATTAATAACCACAAAACTCAAAATGAATGGCATCAATAGATTTATATTTGGATGGACTAGAGTGTCATGCAGGAAATCTGGAAGCCGGCACAAAAAAACAGGGTTGTTTTTATCCTTTTTTTTTATTTTGGGGAAAAAAGTTCATACCTTTTCTGACACGGCGGCTGAACGTCGCAACATTACATCTTTTCAACCATATCTAAAAGGCCAATTTCAGGTTTATTCCTCTTCACAGTTTATGGCCATGGTTCAGCAGGTGTAAACCAGTAATAGCTGCAGTCCGGGCCTGGAACTTTGCCAGTAACAGATGTGTTCAGTCAAATGACTAATTGAAAACCTTAAACAAAATCAGCAGCCCGGCTATTTTGCCTGCATAATAAAGCGCAGCTGATAAAGGCGGTGGAAGGCGAAGGAAGGGGGGAAAGAGAGAGAGAGAAAGAAAAATACCCACCCCTCTCATCACCAATGCCATTAACAATCATGAGTAAAGATGAAAACAACGCATGGTTTATTCTGCAAATGAAGGCATATAACGAGATGACGTCCCCGGAGTCCATTACCAATTTTAATAATAGATCAAGGAGCCTGAGCAAACAGTTTGGATGTGAAAGCCAAACATAGCAAACTACTTACTGTTACTGCATTGAGAGACAACTCCCAGCGCTATGAATTTAACAAATTTCTAAAGGTACATAACATGATAGCTATTAGCTAAATTAAAAGAAAGCCATTACCGACGGCAGGCTCGCGCACCATTTCTTTTTTTCTTTTATTATTATTATTCTTTTTTTTGCCAGCCAAAAGCACCCACCAAGCCTAAAACTATGCATTCAAATGAATTTTCCTCGTATGAGCGAAAGTGCTATACTCGGAGTCAAATTATGTGCATGAATAATAAAATACCATCTAATTAAAAACGGTCGTTAAATATGCAAAAAAGGGAGAGAGGGGGGAAAAATAACCCTGCTAATGATAATGAGATTGTGCAATACCTCTGAGCATAGCACTTTATAAATTACTCAGAAGTGGTAGCCGGCTTGACCTGAACGGTAGATAATGGAATGGCTTTGAAAAATGCCTGGCAGTTGCTTCTTGAAATGCCCTGCTTTTGACAGCAAAAGTAAACAGCTAATCCTTACGATTGGAAAGCAAGACTTTAACTTCCATTTTCCTTGGGGTAACCTATGGATTCCACATTAGAGGTTCAGTGAATTTGCTCTGGGTTTCATTGGACCCTTCATTGGAGCTTTCCATGGTGCTGAATCTCATTCAAGGATACAGTCCAGCACATTGGAGAGCTCCTTCAATACCCAGAGGGGATTCACAACAGGCCTGACCTTGAGCGCATTTACACTGTAGAATTGATGCAATTTGGCACCACTTTAGTATGGAAAAATCACCGGGACTGTGGCACAGCTGGCTGGGTGTCAGCTGCATTAAAAATCACTTCTGACCGAAAGGTCATGAGTTTGAAGCCAGCCCGGGTCGGAGTGAGCTTCTGGCCAATTGTGTAGCTTGTTGTCGACCTTTTGCAACCTGAAAAGACAGTTGCCTCTGTCAAGTAGGAAATTTGGGTACCACATTTAACAAAATTTAGGTACCAATTTAACAAAATTTACGAGGCCATAAAAAATCTCCAGCGAAAAGCATGCGGAGAATGTGGAAAGTACTTCATCAGTGTCGCAGATGGACAGTGAAGCAACAGCTCCCCTGGTGGCCAGAAGTTGGAAAGTTAAATAACCTCTGACTGTCTGTCTATATGTGTTGTGTGTCTATGGCATTGAATGTTTGCCATGTATATATGTACATTGTAATCCGCCCTGAGTCCCTTGCGGGGTGAGAAGGGCAGATTATAAATACTGTAAATAAATAATACATAAATAAAAATCAATAGAGCTGGCCGGGAAGGAAATATTTCCTGAAGATATGTCACTGAAGAATGGAATTGTCTTTGGAAAAGTATGGAAAAGAAAGGGGAATATTCCAAATTCATGGGGTGAAAAAGACCATTGAAGTAAATTATGAGCTAGGAGTGCTATATTCAGAAGTGGCTCGTGTAATTACAGTAGACCCTCCACTTTCATGGTTGTTGGGGTACAGATAAAAAGTAAATGTTTCCCCTCACATTAAGTCTAGTTGGGGAGTGGTGTTCATTGCTATTTCTAAGCTGAAGATCTGGCATTATCCTTAGGCACCTTCAAGGTCATGTGGCCAGCATGACTGCATGGAGTGCCGTTACCTGCACTATTGATCTAGTCACATTTGCATGTTTTTGAACTGTTCAGTTAGCAGAAGCTGGGGCTAACAGCGGGAGCTCACCACGTTCCCCCGATTTGAACTGCCTTCCTTTCAGTCAGCAAGTTCAGCATCTCAGCACTACACCACCAGGGGGTTCCTTGGTGAGGTATAGACCTTTGTGAAACTAGGAAAAATACGAAATAAAAACAATATTAGCTTTATACCTCTCTAGGAATCTCAAGGTCCTCTGCTGAAGACTGGACATTGAATCATACCAAAGAATACCTAGAATAGTATTTTCTCTAGAAATCTTTACATCCTCCAGGCATGACTCTGGTAAACCTCCAGCAGAGGACCTCAAGATTCCTACAGCTGTTCCAACAGAGAACTTCTAGGAGATTCCTAAAGAAGAGAACACACAAAAGTGGAGAACCATGAAACAATGGCACCAAGAGGAGATGTGGCCCCTATTTTGGTCAAGCTGAACCCCCTCCCAGAAAAGTACTGTTGAACTGAGGGTGCTGATATGTTGACAGAATAATAAGGGGTATTACAGACTTGAATACTTTTTCTCTTATGCAAAAAAGTGGTATGGGGTGGTAATCCTGTAGCCTTCCAAATGCTTCTGAACTGCAACACCCAACGGTGTTAGCAAACACAGAAAATATAAAAGAATACTGGGAGTTGTAGTTCTACAACTAGTGGACTATGCCATGTTTAAAGAATGAAACTCCAGAAAGATCATGCCCAGCTGGTCTTGTTCTACCAGAGCAACATTCTGCTTTATCGTGTGCCATGTCTCTGTGTCCAATGTCAACAATGAGGTACCATCCAGATTATTGGGCAAGTCTCATTATCCCCAATAAATATGGCAAAATTTTATAAAAACCTTAAGGACAAGTGCTGGAAATGTGAGGAACACAAGGGAACTTTTCTCCACTGCTGGTGGTCCTGTAAAAAAGTTAAGAACTTCTGGAATTCCGTACATTATCACGTAATGAAAATGCTGGATTACAAATTTGATTTGAAACCAGAACATTATTTACTTAACATAATGGACGACGAGATAAAAGACAATGAGGATAAAATTTTCTTCTACATGGCAGCGGCTAGGGATTGAACTAGCAAAAAATGGAAAACTAAGGAAATACCAAGTATAGAGGATTGGCTAATAAAACTAAGAGAGGTTATGGAAGTAGATAACCTCAAAAATCTGATAAGTGACAGTAAGAAAAAGAACAAGATAAACTGGACCCGAGTGAAAGACTATTTGAAGGAAGTGGAAATTAAAAATGAGAAGAAGGATGGGGAAACCAAGAAAAAGACTAAAGGTTTGAGACCTTAGGTCTGAAGGAGAGGACAATGGCAAACAATAGCTACTACAAGCGGAAGGAACGTTATCAAGTATCCAAGGCTCACCCTACACCAGAACTGGAAGCCAACACCGATATGGATGAGAGACTTATTGCTTATCTACTTCCTCTTTTATTTCACCCTTTCTCTTTCTTCTTTTTTCTTTTTTCTTTTCTTTTTTTTTCTTCTCTTTTCCTCTTTCTCCTCTCTTGCTCTTCTTCCTATACCCTTTTCCCCCGTACCTCTCTAACGCTATACCCCTGCACTCCCCGACCCCCTTCTAACTGCTGTCGATCTATGTGAGTCTGTTTTTTATGGTATGTTTTGAAAAATGCAAAATAAAGATATTAAAAAATAAATAAATATGCAAATTGAAGTCCAAGTTATTGAGAAGGTCCCAGATTTGGGGGGGGGGGGTCTACACAATCCAAAAGTAAACACATTGGGACCTTGTAGTTGCTGTAGTTGCTCCTCCCTTACAAATATACCTGTTTCATTGTTATCTCATCCAGAGTTTTATCATTTTGTCATACATTTGGCCCACCCACTGTGTTTGATTATTCACTTTGTATTTTGAGGTCTTTTATTTTACTCTTATGTTTAACTTATTTTATTGTGATTTTTTTGCTGTTTTTTATTTATTTTGCTGTAATATTTTACTGGGCTTGGCCTCATGTGAGCCGCCCCAAGTCCCCTTTGGGGAGATGGTGGTGGGGTATAAATAAAGATTATTATTATTATTATTATTATTATTATTATTATTATTACAAAAGCATATTTAGTTTTCTTTCCAAGGGCATCCTGCTTGTTATGACATGGTGGGTGGGTGTCATTTTTTAAAACGTCTATTTAGAGGAAATCTAATGTTTTCATCATGAAAAAAGCATCTATCATGTAAATGTATGCATATTTTCCTGTGTATGAAATGTGCATTTCCTTGTTGCAGAATTGGTTTGCTCTCAGGGCTGTTGATCCTAAGCGCAGATATACTGGGAGAGTTTCCGTTCCTGCTTAATAACATTTGCAGCCAAAAATCAGAGTGGACCAAAGATTTATTTTGACCTACTCTAGTCTCACACTGTCTAGTTGATTAAGACCCATAGACACACACACACACACACATCCTTCTCCTGCCCAAAGCTATTCCTGGACCCCCTTTTTTCCAGTTATTGGATAGAGTTCCCTCTGATGTTCATGGCTAATAAGATGACAGAATGCCTGTGGTAAGCACAAAGCATTGCTCACTCCGAAGGAGCGCTGAGTAAGTCTTCCATAATTGTTAACACAAGTGTATTTACAAGCCTGGGAGACTAAGGGGTTTGGCACCAAACCGACCCAGCCAGCTCCCATTGAAATTCATTTGGATTTACTTGTACGAAAACCTCAGCTGTAGATAGTTATACTTATCTCAACCATCTTGCATCAGGCCTGTTGTTAGATTAAATGAATCATTCAGACTGCAGAAGGCAGAAAGCTCTATTCCTAGTAGAGCGCCAAACACTTGACTTGCTTTTAAAAAAGTAGACCCCGGAAGGATGAGTCTACACTGTGGAATGAGTGCAGTTTGATGCCTCATTAACTGTCATGACTCAATGCTATAGAATGGGGGGAGTTGTAGTTTGGTGAGGTGCCATCACGCATTGGCAAGGAAAGGGGGTGGGTGGTGGGGTTTTTTCGTGTCAGGAGTGACTTGAGAAACTGCAAGTCACTTCTGGTGTGAGAGAATTTGCAAGGACTGGGTTGTTGTAGGTTTTTCGGGCTACATATGGCCATGTTCTAGAAGCATTCTCTGCTGACGTTTCACCTACATCTATGGCAGGCATCCTTAGAGATTGTGAGGTCATTTGCAATGATGTTGCCCAGGAGACATTGCCCGGATGTTTGACATTTCGCCATTTCTGGGAGTCTTCTCTCATGTCCCCGCATGGGGAGCTGAAGCTGACAGAGGGAGCTCAACCTGTTCTCGTCAGATTCAAACCTCCGACCTGTCAGTCAGCAGTCCTGCTGGCACGAGGGTCTAATTGATTGTGCCACCAGGAGTTTATAGACTAGGATTGAGCCATAGCTGTTAAAGGGGGGTCACACTATTAATTCTACAGTGTATATGCATTCCAATGTAGTTGCATCCATCTACTCCAGTACAGGTTTATCATGCCCGGTCTGAAAATCGAAAATGCTCCAAAATCTGAAACTTTTCACTGCTAAAAATGGCCTCTGTGATGTGTTCCGGCCCACATAGATGGCAATGACAAATGATTTGTTTTTGTTTTTGTTTTTGTTTTAACTGTGGGGGAAAGAATACAGGGAGCCATTTAAGTCTTGTGATTACCTAAGAAGTTTTACAGTGATTAAATATTGCAGACTCTTTACAAAGGCGAGATTAAAATGTATTTCCCTCTGAGTTGCTAAGAGGCTAACTGCCTGGATTTTTTTACTCCCAAAGACTATGCCCCTGTGGAGGAAAAGAAATAGAAACAATAGGACACATTTTACTGCAGTGCCGCTACTACACAATGCAACGTAGCCAACTTTTACATCCAATCCTGTCCCGCATGACCAACCATCCCTCGCAGAGAATTGTTAGATATCTTTTAGGAGACATGTGCCACAGGGTGACTCTCATCGTGGCCAAATTCCTCGCAGTGGCAACAAGGATGAGAAAGCAACTGACCTCTGATAGAGGTATTACTTGAAACCATGTAGATATATTTTGTACAATGGACTTCTCCTGAGATGGGAAAATATATAAGGATTTTTGATTTTACTGATGGGTCTATGGACCATAATAAATTGTGTGTAAAAATAATTAAGCAACAGATTATAAAATCATTTTTTTCCCTAAATGTCAGGAAATCCTGGTAAAGAGAATCCTGAATGGGATCTATTCAGAAATTTCAGTTTGGAGCTAATTCTGCGCAAAAAGGAAAAGGTTTGTGGAGAAATATGCCCAGAAAACGGCAAGGAATGTCTTCTTCTGCACTCTCCTTTTTCACACTGTGTATGTGGAATAAGTACTGAATATCCTTCAAAAACTACCCTGTTTTCATAGACTTTCTCACAGTGGGGCGAGAAAAAAATACATCATTTGTTCTTGTCTATGAGAAAGAAATGTATAAAGATTGACGTCTTTTCTCTCTCTCTCTCTCTCTCTCTCTCTCTCTCTCTCTCTCTCTCTCTCTCTTTCATGCTGCACTGAAGTTGGGAGAGCAGAAAATTCTTGGTTGGCTTCCAACTGTCGGGCCGAAAATCCCAACAACTCTTTGGAAAGTGTCTTAGGAAGGGAAAAAAAGCAACCAAAGTGTTGTCATCTTCCTTGCCAACTCCTTCCATTATGGAGACTGAAGCAAATAATTCACTTGGCTTTTTTCCTCCTTGTAGCGGCTCTGTCTTTGAGGACAGTTTTTCATATCTAATATTCTAATGGACCCAATGGCGATCTGGCAGGTTTCCTTGCGCTGGTCTGTTTCAATCAATTTCTGTTATTAGCTTTGTGTCTTCAGTTTGCCACTCTTTATATTCCCACTTGGCAATCTATTTCTGCCTCTCTTTGATTATACACCTCTCTATTTGTTTTGTGCCTCTTCTTTTTGCAGGTTGGGGAATATACAAGGGTTGAATGAAAAGTAATGCCTCCACCTTCATTACTTGGGTTTGGATGGGAATATTTTAATAAATCAAACACAGAAATAATCCTTAGAATATGCTCTTTAACTACCACTATTCACTTTTCCACATAATCACCAGACAATTTCATACAATTCTGCCAACTATGAACAAGTTTTCTGAAGCCGTCACGAAAGAAGTCAACACTCTGTGTCGCACCCCAACAACCTCAGACGGCATCTTTCCTAGGGGCTGCATTCTGCCCGTTTGACTCTAAGAAACTTTCCAGCACAGCTGGGTTAACTCCCGGCTCTTGCAGTGGGCCTCTTTGCTGCTTCCCTGTGCCTCCCAAGAAACATGCCATGCTAAAGGCATGTCAAGGCCAAGCGGAGCCCACCAGGCTGATAGCAGAAGCGGGTACTCGGAGCAGTAAGCACTACTCCCCAGCCCAGGTGGTTTGCACTAACGAGGCTCCACATTCTTCAAGACTGAGGTTCTCAAAACAACCCGGGGCCCATCCATCATCCAATTTGATGTTCGACGCACTGGGCCCTGCTGGCAGAAATCCTATAAAAGTTGTGAGATCCTGCTTGGCAGCATCTCGTACCAACGACCGCTATTGCCATGATGCTATTGTGAACCGGGCCTTTTGGCCAGCTACTAAGACCCTGCCAGCCAGCCTTCTTCGGCTGCCTCATTCACGCATCAAGCCTTGTTCCAGTTCATCGCCGAACCCTGTGGAGAAGCTGTGATACTTTTGCCTTGTTCCTGCCTGCAGTACCACAGCCGCCCAGCCTTCTTGCGCCGGCTGGGGGCTCAGAGACTATCTATCGCATCCCTGCAATTGTTCCTGAACTTACTCCACTTGAGATCCCGCTGTTGTGGATTCTCAAGCCTTGCTGATTCCAGTATCTGCTGCTAACCAGAGGCTGCATAGTGAAGGCTTCCTGGACTATATTCTCACCTTGCTATCTTATAATCAATAAAGCTTGTTGTACCTCAGCTGTCTTGTCCGTTGTCCGGGGAGGTCAAGTGCCAAGGGGCCCAAGGGGGCGACACTCTGTTTCTGCAACCAGCATCAGCATCCTGGATAACTTTTGTGCACAGATCTTCCGATAGCCAAGCAAAGCAATAATGTGACCCACACATACTTGTGAAATGTCAATTATGCCTAAAATTTCTCTCTGAGTGTTACGACGATTGTCCTGAATCAATCTGTCAATGTTTTGCTTGTAAAACCCGGTGGTTGCTTTCGCAGGACATCCAACTCTTTCTTTGTCATGCAAGTCAGAAGTTCCCACCTCAACATCTTTAAACTTACTCATCCAATGATGCAAAGTATTCATATCAACACAATCACCATAAACAGCTTACATTATCTGATGAATCTCCTTTGGGGTGACACCTTCTGCTGTCAAGAATTCAATGACTGCACATTAGTTAAGTCACATTGACCGACTGTCTGCACAGGGTTGCATACTTCACACTTTAACAGCACAACCATTCAATGCTAAGACTTTATGCCACAATGGAACTGTAGAGGAGACTCTACTGAACAAATCAGTACCTGCCACATACCAGTACTACCATCTGTTAAGGAGTTACGAAGGTGGAGGCATTACTTTTCATTCAACCCTCATAACTGTTTTTCTCTCCATGAATCTTGCAGCATTTCTTTCTTAATTTCCTTATATTGAAAACCTATTTATCTAGAAAGCCATAAAACTCACTAGAGATGCATCTACACTTTAGTATTAATGCAGTTTGACATCACGCCTTCTCTGCCAAACTACAGCTCCCAAGATTCTATTGCATTGACTCACATTGCATACATTCTATAGTGTAGATGCTATCTGGATGCATTTCTGAGTAAGCTTTTATAAATGTTTGTGAGTCTTCACGTCCCCCGGTGACTTATGGGAACCCCATAAATATGATGGGGTTTTCTTAGGCAAATAATGCACAGAGATGGTTTTGCTAGTTCCTTCCTCTCAAATATACAGCCTACAGCACCTAATTTTCATTGGGGGGTCTCTCATCCATGACCTCAGTGATTTGAATCCAGGGAGCAGGGTGAGGTTCTGTCTCTCAGCTCCAGCTTCCCAGGCAGTGACAAGAGAGAAGCCTCCCACAGGATGGTAAAACAGCCGGACATCCCCTGGGCAACATCCTTGCAGACAACCAATGATCTCACACCAGAAATGACTTATGGTTTCTCAAGTCGCTCCTGACACTGAAAAAATAATCCATGAATTAACCAGGGCTGAATTTTATTACCTTCCTGGTTCAGAGAAGATTACATGTAGGCATGGTTTCGAACCCAAAAAAGGCGATTCTAAAATCAAATGGGGGGGTATTAGTAAAAAAGACTTACAAAAAAATTTCCAAAAATTTCTAAAATGTAACTTAATTACTAACGAAATTCGTTAGTAGTTCGTATGCCAGAGCATGCGCATTCCAGATGGTTTTGGCCTACAACTCCCAGAAATCCTAACAGCTGGTAAATTGGCTGGGATTTCTGGGAGTTGTAGGCCAAAACTTGAATAAATCACACTGAATTCTAGATGGAACTCTCCAAATAGGAAGGTGGGAGGGAGGGAGGGGGTATTCTATTCTTGGAAGCAGCAAAAAAGGAGGAGGAGGCCCCCCCCTCGCTCCTCGCTGCCTCTCTCTCACCCCGATCCTGAGGGAGCAAGGGCCCAAGTTTGCCCAGGCTGAGAGGAAAAGGAAGAGGCCTGAGGCTGTGAGGAATGGTGGGAGTTGAAGTCCAAAACACCTACCTGGAGGGCTGAAGTTGGCCCCTGCGATGGGGCAAGACAGAGCAACGGGGAAGAGAAGGAAGGGGGGAGAAGCATCTGAGAGAGCGCAGGGAGAGAGAGGAGGAGAAGTGTGTGTGTGTGTGAGAAGTTGGCCCCTGCGATGGGGCAAGGCAGAGCAACGGGGAAGAGAAGGAAGGGGGGGAGAAGCATCTGAGAGAGCGCAGAGAGAGAGAGGAGGAGAAGTGTGTGTGTGTGTGTGTGTGAGAAGTTGGCCCCTGCGATGGGGCAAGGCAGAGCAACGGGGAAGAGAAGGAAGGGGGGAAGCATCTGAGAGAGCGCAGGGAGAGAGAGGAGGAGAAGTGTGTGTGTGTGTGTGAGAAGTTGGCCCCTGCGATGGGGCAAGGCAGAGCAACGGGGAAGAGAAGGGGGGGGGGAGAAGCCAGCAGGAAAGAGGAGGACTACACTTTCCAGAATGCATTGCCTAGCAGCAGCGTCACTTCCAGTTCCCCATAGAAATGCGGGAAAAAGAAGAAGCTGAATGAAGGCGGGAAGGAAATGAAGGGGAGAAGACAGGGAGAAGTGAGTACGCAGTACAATAATTAAGAATTTATTACGATCATAACGCAAATTGTTGGCCTCAAGGACCGTAAAAGAAAGTCTACTTCCTGGTTAGCTGCCGTGATGCGTATAAACTAGAAAGTCCCATTACATATGAATCACTTACAATTTCTTTTGATTTTCATAACTTTTTTCTCATGCCTAATTACATGTGTCAATATTTATTTAGGTGCAAGAAATCTACATTGTCGGTCCCATTCTCTAATGCATGTGGACACAAGAAATTTTGAAATTTTAACACAATATGGGCATTTCAACCATCCATGCTAAATTCTAGCTTTTTGCTCAAGTGAATAGGAATCATTCTTTCAGATAGAAATCTCATCTGAGCACCTTGGAAATTCTCATAAGTTATAAGAAGCATGGCTTTGATATTCAAAAGCAGTGTAAACAATGATGATTCTTCCAGACATGCTGAACTACAACTCCTATCATCCCCAGATAACATATTCCATGATGAGGGATGACGGGAGATAGAGACCAAAACATCTGGAGAACATCCAGTGGGCAAATCCTGCTTAAGGCTCATGTTTACAATGAAGGAGAGCTTCCTTCATTATTTCCTTCTTTCCTTCTGTGGTGAAGTCATATTTCTTTATTACAGGTTTTAAATATGGTTGATATTTATATATAGGTATTTATTTATTTATCATTCTTGTATGCCGTATGTATGTTGAAGGGGTAAAAACTTAGCAAACCCTAAAGGGTTAACAGAGATATTCGCGTGCCGAACCTCCAAGGGGTTTCCGTTACAGTGGAAACAGGAAGCGGAGCCTGCAACTGGCCTTAGAAACTTCGAATTCAAACTTTGACAGTTGGCAGTGAACATCGAAGGAGAGAGGGTGTGCGGAGAGTTTGAGAGTCAATTTTAGCCAGTTGTCAGCCGGTTTTAAAAAGGACTCAGACTCTACTCTGTGAGAGAGTAGAAGAAAAGTTGTGTTTGAACTGCTAGGAAAGCAGTTGGGTTTAAAGGACAAGCAGTTAGTGTAAAGACTTCTGAGCTATTGGTTCTGGGAGTACAGCTATATAGTATCAAGTTGTATCTCCATAGTTAGTATATTGTAACCTTAAGATATGTGCCCCTTAGAAGATACTGTAACCACCTAAGCTTTGAACCCTGAAATTTCAACGCTCAGAACATTGTTTGAATACATTTTGCAGTTCTTTAACAAAGATATCTCCCGCGTGGTTACTTCACACACAAGCAGCGAAAAGAAATTCTTCCCAGTTGGCAGCCAAGTACAGTGAATGGTGGCAGCGAAAGCTAATGTCAGTGGAAGTTTGGGTGACACAGTAATCGAAAGGTCAGTAGGAAAGCTGACCTGTGTGGATACTTATTACATTTTATGGTGGCAGCAAGTGGAAATAAACTTGGTGGTAAGGGTGGAATAAGGAATAAGAAAACTACCCTGCCATAGTTCAAGTGAATAAAAGGAGATCCTCACACCTTCCTTCCTCCACCTCTCTCCTTCCCTTCCCTTCCCTTCCCTTCCCTTCCCTTCCCTTCCCTTCCCTTCCCTTCCCTTCCCTTCCCTTCCCTTCCCTTCCCTTCCCTTCCTTCCCTTCCCTTCCCTTCCCTTCCCTTCCTATAGGTTGCAGTTGAGTGCTGAGTAATTATTATCCATCTTCTCTTTCACTCCTTTCAAATAATTAAACAGTTCACTCTGGCTCAGCTCTAGCTGGAGCTGACCTGATCAAATTCATTTCTGCCATATCTGCATCATAAAATAAATAGCTTATTGCCACACACATCCAGGGCGATAAGCAACTCACACAACAATGAATCCCAAATATAGAAATCTAACCCAGATTGGCTTTGTGTCAACCCGTATTGTGTCTTTGTGCAAGGCGACAGCCTTAGCTCAGCGCAGGTCAACAAGCAAGGCTATCTATATTCAGTTACGGATATCTGGAAACTTGCATAGAGCCTGCTGATCTGAGATTGAATTAAAATTTATCATGCATAGACGAAAGAAATATAGTCGGTTTCAAACAAGGAGCCCATTGTTTCGTTTGCTTTTCTCTTTGCTCTCATCTCCAATGTGTTCCATCTTTTGGCATGGAAAGAAAAAGCCCTATTCTAGTCCGACCAACCCCAAATATCTAAAATTGGAAATTATCTTGTTTGAGAATCTTTGGTGGAAAAGGAAGAAAGGAACCGAAAATGCTCTTTCACCCTCCATGGTGATAAATTATGCAACCTAACAATGGGTTGCACGTCCCCGTGATACAGAGCGATTGTAAATTTGCTTAAGGTTGGCAGAGGTGAAGCAAGTTAAAGACCTGGCTTCAATGGGCGAAGATGACCATTTTTTTGTTAACCGCTTCTCCAGAACTATCTATCATTTTGGAAAACAAAGGCACCGTACAGGACATGTATTTTATCTATTTCCTCTATCTGTGTTCCTTTTTCAGTACAAGACCAGCCACTGAAACTTTGTCCTCTGAATTATTGAGGCAGCCAGTCTGTATCCTAGCTCTGGGAAAGAAAACATAATTTTTAGGGTCGCTTTTGTCCAACATATTCCATAATTAATTTCTCCCTATATTACCTAGTTTTCGAGTGTTAATTAGGGACAGCGAAGACACACACACAAATTCTGTGAGTTCAACAGGTTTTTTTTATCTCATGCATTCTTCTAGACTCCATCTCCCATTACAAAATAATAATAATCATTATTATCATTGTCAGAATCTTGTATGACCATTACATATTGCATAACTAACTACATAACACAGTACATTGTCCCCTTGCTAATTCACGGTTTGGTTTTAACAGACTCGCTGTTTCGTGGTTTTAAAAAAATATTAATTAAAAATATATATCGCAGTATTTTTGCTGTTCCATGGGTTTTTGCCGCCGCCGCTCTCAGAGGTGCTTTCCCTCCTCAGTCCTCCCCCCCCTCCAACCTTGAAGGGCCTTTCCTTCCTTCCCTTCACTTTAGTTTAATAATAATAATGATGATAATAAACTTTATTTATAACCCGCCACCATCTCCCCAACAGGGACTCGGGGCAGCTTACAACAAATTACAATTAAAATACAAATCAAAACATCAACAATATCAACAAAACACGATAAAAATACATACATATCAATTTTTAAAAGTGCAAATACATATCTAAAATCACAAAGACAAGGCGAGCCACATGCACTATATAAAATGTTAAAAATTCAGGGTGAGACAACAGGATTAGATTCATTGCAAGGGGAGCACATGTAAACATGGGTTAAAAAGACTTAAGGGTTAAAAAGACTTTCCTATAAGGGGGGAAACATTGAGGGACATTGAGGAAAGCAAAGATTATAGAGTTAGGTGGCTACTCTCCGAAGGCACAGTGGAAAAGCCAGGTTTTGAGGTGTTTTTAAAGGTTTCCAGAGTGGGGGCTTTCCTAATCTCTCCGGGAAAGGAGTTCCATAGTTGGGGGGGCCACAGAGGAGAAGGACCTCTCCCTGGTGCCCACCAGACAAGTCTGTGAGACTGGCAGGGGCGAAAGGAGGGCCTAAAGACCAAAAATAGTGTATAACTACTAAAATAATGTATACATATTAAAATAAATATAGTGTCCCGACATCACGGTTTTTCACTTATTGCGGGCGGTCCTGGAACCTAACCCCTGTGTTAAGTGAGGGAACACTATATTATATGTTCATTTTGTGTGTTGTCTCTAAGTATTTCCTAGGGCCTCCAGCATGACTATTGTATCATTGGGCCAAAGGTCTTTCATTTCAAGGGTTGCTGTTATCCATGGTTTCGTCCACGAGGAATCAGGAAACATATCCCCTGTTTCCATACTTTTTGAAACACTAGAAACATTTCACAGTATCCTGAACTGAATACGCCTGAGTTTTGCACAGACAATAAACAATGCCAGTATTGAAAAACTCTAAAATCAGGACAGTAAATAAAGAACAAATCTCAAACACAGGGGAACTCCAGAGAAGAAACAATCAGAGACAGCTAATCACTTCTCAACAAAGAACAAGCCACACCTAAAAACTGCCAGGCTATCAAATGCTAATCAAGGTGGCCAATTGAAACATTCACACCTAGCTCCAACAAACAAGAGTTCTTTCTCCCACCCTGGACCTTCCTCAGATGTATAAACCCAATTTTCCTAGACCTCACAACCTCTGAGGACGCCTGCCACAGATGCAGGTGAAACATCAGGAAATAATGCTTCTAGCACATGGCCATACAGCCTGAAAACCTACAACGACCCAGTGATTCCGGCCATGAAAGCCTTCAGCAATACAATGCCAAGAAAACTGCAACAGAACCAAGAATCAGCCATACAAATTTTTGGGTGACATGTGATGGCTCATCTGAAGATCCGAAGTCCAAAAGTGAGTCCTTTCCCATTGGTATTTACATTAAGCTATGATGATTGTTAATGCAACGTGCTCTACTTTGGCCTTCCTCTGTGGGTGACCCGGAAGCTCAGGCTAGTGCAGAACACTGCCGCCCGGCTCCTGTCTGGCACGCCAGCTGGCGCCCACATAACACCTGTTTTGCAGGATCTGCACTGGCTGCCAATTGAGCACTGGATCACCTTCAAAGTGTTGGTCCTCACCTTTAAGGCCTTACACGGCCTGGGGCCAGCGTATTTGAGGGACCGTCTCACCCCATATTGCCCTCCGAGATCACTTCAGTCTGAGGACTCCAATCTCCTGGAGATACCTTCAGCTAAACTCGCAAGGCTGACTGCTACCCGCCGGAGGGCGTTCCCTGTCATAGCACCTACGCTGTGGAACGCCCTCCCGGCCGGAACTCGGGCTATGAAGGACTTGCTCCCGTTTAGACGGGCCTGTAAAACATACCTGTTTAAGCAGGCCTTTGGTGAGTAAGTCCTGCCCATGCCCCGCCATCTATTCGTTCTTCTGAGGATGATGTGCTGTTCATTGTGTTAACTGTGTTATTAATTACTATACTGCTGTTGTTTTTAATTGTTTTTAACTGCTTATTGCCTGTATTTTACTGTGCCCTTTGGCTCCTGTAAGCCGCCGCGAGCCTCAGGGAGTCGGCGGCATAGAAGCCCGAATAATAAATAAATAAATAAATAAATAATGTTTATTCATGTTGTTGTGGTAAAGATAAAGGTAAATGTTTCCCCTGACATTAAATCTAGTCGTGTCTGACTCTGGGAGGTGGGGGTGGTGCTCATCTCCATTTCTAAGACAAAGAGCCAATGTTGTCCATAGACACCTCCAAAGTCATGTGGCCAGCATGACTGCACGGAGCGCCGTTACCTTGCCACCAAGGCAATATCTATTTATCTACTCACATGTTCATGTTTTCGAACTGCTAGGTTGGCAGAAGCTGGGCCTGACAGCAGGAGCTCACCCTGCTCCTTGGGTTCGAACTGCCTACCTTTCGGTCAACAAATTCAGCAGCTCAGCGGTTTAACCCACTGTGCCATGAGGGCATATTATTATTATTATTATTAGGTGCAGTGTCAATATGATGCAGTTTGTCCATGCGTCAACTGTCATAGATCCATGCTATGGAATTGTAGGAGTTGTAATTTGTTGAGGCAGACTCAAAACTTTGTCAAACTACAACTCCCATGATTCTATAGCATGGAGTCATGGCAGCTCAAATGCTGTCAAACTGCATTGGTTCTACAGCGTAGATACACCCCTAGTCTTTTTCCTTACACCATCTCCGTGAATGCTGTTGTCTTATCTCTTAGTGAATGCAGTTATTATAGCCCCGAGGCCATAGCTATCCACAAAAGGGGTGGACCCCCTCACAGCTTACTTGCACATGGTCTCAGCCACATAGTTTAAAAGGGGAGTGCGCATCAATAAATTATCTTCATTGGAAACACATTTTGCAAACAAAATGCTTAGTGGCACGACATGCCAATTGTTCTCCAAGGCCTTTCCTTGCGACAGTTCGTGGCAGCGGAAAGCGTCAACGCTCGACAGCTCTCTTGCTTTTTCGTCTTCATGTTTCGTCTCAGGACCGGTCCCGGGAGGATTGCAAAATGTATCATGAAATAAAAACAGCTGGAAGGGAAACTTGTAGTACTAGGATAGGTGCCATATAGCAATTAGCAGGCAGAAGTTTTGATCTGGAAAATCACATTTGTTTTAATTGCTCCACTGTTGTGTTCATAAAGAATTTGGCTCGCTCAGCTCTTTCTCTCTTCTTCTTTTTCTTCTTCTTATTAGATATACTATTTAGCAATGGAACAATGTCGACATTAGGCGCTTTTGTTCCAGATTGTTCCTCGCTCTAAATGGAATGACAGAGAAATGTTCTACAAGGGAGGCACCGCATATAAATATTTATCGTAGCCTTAAAAGATTGTCTTGTAATCCATCTTGATTGGGGGAGCACAGATATCACGGCACGTCGGAGCGTCACGAGTGACAAGTTATCCTTCATGGAAGTCCCATGAAGCTACTTAAATTCTGGAATGACTTGTTGATATTTAGTTGCTGTTCTCGTTGTTTCGCAAATTGGCAAAGCGCAAGATGACATCTCATTAGCAATTGCCTCATCAATGGGGTGGGGTGAGAGAAAGCTTGGGCCGCATTCAAGATGTTGGCTTTCTTCCAATCTCGTAACGTTTCCCTGCACATTTTCTTTGAATCTACTTCCAAATGGACCACATTCGTTTTCCCACCACACAATTGTTGCATCGTGATTCCACTTTAATTACTAGGCCTGTTTTATCATGGAAAAAAACGGCTTCAAAACCCGCTTCGGATGTAGGGGGCGCTGGCGCCTCGCATCTGATAGACTTCTGAAGTTTTCAGCAGTTTTTTCGGAATTGATTCGGATGTACTTCCGAAATTTGGAATGGCTTCGTTAATGGCGTCTACGATTGCGCAATGCGTGGAAACTTGCAGAATGGACAGTCAAAACTTGGGAGATTCCCTTTCCCTCCATTTTGACTGTTACTACAGACAAAACTAGCCACACTGGTACAAAATATTGAACACATTTAGTACATTAATAAATATTTAAAACATTTTAAACGCAATGGGATGGGCGGAAATGACATACGAGCCCTATCCGAATATATTCCGAATATATGGCGATGGAGGCTTCGGAATAGCGAATCCACTTTTTGTTTCCTTAACTCTCTTCGGAATTGCTTCGAAAGTCTAAAACATCCAAATTACATCCGAATTTCGGATGTATCCGAAGTTCAAAAACAGGCTTATTAATTACCATAGTTAGGAGGAGCAATGGGTTAAACCCTTGTGCCAGCAGAACTGCCGACCATCAGGTCGGCAGTTCAAATCCTGGGAGAGCAGGTTGAGCTCCCTCTGTCAGCTCCAGCTCCCTATGCAGGACATGAGAGAAGCCTCCCACAGGATGGTAAAACATCCAACAGCTGGGCATCCCATGGGCAACATCCTTGTAGATGGCCAATTCTCTCACACCAGAACTGACTTGCAGTTTCTCAAACCACTCCTCACACACACACACACACACACACACACACACACACACACACAAAACCCATGGCTGAGTCCAATGGAATCCTGGGATTTGTAGTTTCGTGAGACTCTCAGGCTTGCTGTCAGAAAATTTAAAATGCCCCTTGCTCAACTATAGATCCCAGGATTCCATAGCATGGGTGTGGAATTATAGCACTATAATTGTGTAATGTGAAAAGGCTTCACGTCAAGAGGATAACCAGAATTATGAGTTCATCAATACTGGATAATTTAATGTAGTTTGACATCAGTTCAACTCCAACAGCTCAATAGTATGGAATCCTGGGAGCTATTGTTTGGTGAGGCACTGGCACTCTTTGGCAGAGAAGGCTCAAGACATTGTGAAACTACAACTTTGATTATTCCATAGCACTGAGGCATTTGCTTGAATATAATTCGAGAAAGGAAGCTGCCAGAAAAGGGAAATATGTGTGTGGACTTTCCTGTGTAGTCTCGGAGATAATCAGTTGGCTAAAATTGTGCTTGTTTTTAAATCTGTCCCTATAAATTTCTTTTCCAAGATTACCCGACCCACCTTCTTCTCCTCACCAGTCATCCCCATGGCTTTCTGGGATAGAAATGGATTTGGCAGGAATGATTTCTAACCCTCCCATGACCATATGACATTAGTCAGAAACAAATGAGGATGTAAACACTGAAATTTGGCCACTTTTTCCACGTTTGGGCAAAACCAGACTCCTTCCAAATGGAGAATCACTTCAGGCACGCAGATCTTGGAAGTTTTAAGGGTCCACATGAATTCTGGGGAAGGTTCCAACAAAGAGGCGCTAATTAGATTTCCATTTGCTAATTAGATTTCCAGTGGTGAGGTTTACCTTTGTTTGGGCCCTCCTAGTGACAAAATATTATTTTTCCCCCATGAATCCCATGTGAAAATACGAAGACTTGATAAGTTAATTGGTTAAGATATATAGCACATTTTCCCTCGCACAACTTAAGTTAGGGTTTCAGCCAAAGCTAAATCCCTGCTGTCAGTCTGCTTTTTGACACATAAAGGTTTTTGACATATAGATTTTCTGACTCAGTACTGTGCGTCGCTGGGCGAGTAAGTTCAAAGATGTTGAGGTAGGAACATCTGACTTGCATGACAAACAAAGAGTTGGACATCCTGTAACAGCAACCACCGAGTTTCACAAGCAAAACTTTGACAGATTGATTCAGGACGATCATCGTATTGGTCAGAGAGAAATTTCTGTTTTAAATTTTATTTTTGGTTTGGTTTTTATTTTATTTATTTTACTTTATTTTGTGTTTTATATTATTATTTTCACCCTCCCCCTTCTTTTGTCTAAGTCTTGCTGTGTTTAAAATAATTCTATAATTTTTTTATTTAAATAAGTAATTTTATTTTGTTTAAATAAATAATGTTATTTATTATTTTATAAATAATATAATATAATAATATCATATGATATAATATAATGTTACATTACATTATAATATAATATATTATAATGTCAATATATTGTATTATGTTATAGTATAATAATTGTAATGTAATACTACTACTAATAATAATAGTATGATTATTTATTTATTTATTTATTTATTATTCGGGCTTCTATGCCGCCGACTCCCTGAGGCTCGCGGCGGCTTACAGGAACCGAAGGTACAACTACACACAAGCAATGCGATAAAACATCTAAAACAATTAAAACAGTTAAAACAGCAAAATACAAAACCCCCAGGTACAGTTCAGAAATTAGACAACGTGACACCCTAGGACAGCAGCTAAAGCGGAACATGGGCAGGACCTACTCACCGAAGGCCTGCTTAAACAAATAAGTTTTGCAGGCGCGTCTAAATGGGAGCAGGTCCTTTATAGCCCGCGTTCCAGCCGGGAGGGCGTTCCACAGCGTAGGAGCTATAACGGAGAACGCCCTCCGGCGGGTAGATGTCAGTTTAGCCGATTTCGCCAAAGGTATCTCTAACAAATTAGCATCCTCGGAGCGTAGTGATCTCAGGGGACAGTATGGGGTGAGTCAGTCCCTCAAGTACGCTGGCCCCAGGCCGTGCAAGGCCTTAAAGGTAAGAACCAACACCTTGAAGGAGATCCGGTGCTCAATTGGGAGCCAGTGCAGATCCTGCAAAACAGGTGTAATGTGACGGCCTGCTGGGGTTCCAGACAGGAGCCGGGCGGCAGTGTTCTGCACCAGCTTGAGCTTCCGGGTCGCCGACGAAGGAAGGCCAACGTAAAGCGCGTTACAGTAATCCTGCCTTGAGATGACCGTAGCTTGGATCACCGTGGCCAGGTCATTCCGGGAGATATAGGGGGCCAGCCTCCGAGCCTGTCGCAGATGAAAAAAGCAACCTTGCTGACCGCGGAGACCTGGGCCTCCAAGGTCAGCTGGGAGTCCAGATGGACCCCCAGGCTCTTAACGGAAGGCGATGGGCATAGCGCCACACTGTCCAGGGTCGGAAGCTGGACACCTACACCACCCGGGCGGCCCGACCACAAGATCTCCGTCTTCGCCGGATTCACCCTCAACCTACTGGCTCGCAGCCATCCAGTAACGGCCTCGAGGCAGTGTTGGAAATTATCGGGGACGGATCCCGGCCTGCCCTCCATCCTCAGAATGAGCTGGGTGTCGTCAGCGTACTGGTGGCACTCCAGCCCATAACTCCGCACCAGCTGTGCAAGCGGCTGCATGTAGATGTTAAATAACAGAGGGGAGAGGATGGCCCCTTGCGGAACTCCACAAACTAATGAGGAGCCCTCGGAGACCACCTCGCCCCTCCTCACACGCTGAGACCGCTGGTGGAGGAAGGAGGTCAGCCATTTAAGAGCTGTCCCCCTCACTCCAGCCATGGCCAGGCGGTGGATCAATAGATTGTGGTCGACCGTGTCAAACGCTGCCGTGAGGTCCAATAACACGAGCAGCGCAGACCTGCCTTGGTCGAGCTGGCAGCGGAGTTGATCTGTGATGGAGACCAGGACTGTCTCCGTCCCGTGCCCCGAATGGAAGCCGGACTGGAAGGGGTCTAGCCATGTTGCATCATCTAAGAAGGACTGCAACTGCTCCATTACTTCCCTCTCAACTACCTTGCCCAGGTACGAGAGGTTCGACACTGGTTCGATTACGGTATGGTGTGTTGTATATGCATTTGGTAGTGGTGTTGTTGTAATGTAACACAGTATAATACTGCCAATGATAATGTGATATAATAATTATATCGTGATATTATAATTTGTATATTTGTATTACATGCAATATTGCTAACAATATTGCGATATGTTGTAGTGCACTATGATGTGTAGTGCTGATGTTGTGCTATGACAGTATTGTTATTTGTTGTTTTTTTCAGTTTGCTGTAAGCCACTCCGGCAATATTGTTATATGTACATTGTAAGCCACTCTGGGAGTATTGTTGTTTGCTGTAAGCCGCTCTGAGTCCCCTTCGGGGTTGAGAAGTGCAGCATATAAAAATAGTAAATAAATAAATAAATAAATTTCAAGCATAATCGGCATTTATTTATTTATTTACTTACTTTATTTATATTCCACTCTTCTCACCCCAAAGGGGACTCAGAGCAGACAATCCCTGCCATTTCCTCATACACACATATAGACGAACAGAGAAAAACTCTGGCCACCAGGGGGAGCTGACGCACTCCTCACCTCTCAGCTTTCCCAGCATCCCTTGTTGTTCCTTCCGCATTCCTCAGCGTTTCTGGAGTTCTTTAATGGCCTCATAATTCAGTCAAAATTTGCCTCCCCACTTAATGTGGTACCCTTATCTCCTACTTGACAGATGCAACTGTCTTTCGGGCTGCAAAAGTTGACAGCAGGCTACACTTAAAGGTCGGGCACCCACCTCGACCCGGGCAGGCCTCAAACTCATGACCTACTGTTCAGAGAGATCTTATGCAGCTGACACATAGCCAGCTGTGCCACATTATTGCTTTGCTTGCCTTGATATTCTGGGATATAGGGCTCTGTGGAAGGGTTCCCAGAGAGTGATGGACTATCCTTCTCTGGAGGCCTTTGAATGAAAGCTGGATGGCCATCTGTCCAGACTGTTTTCATTGTGTTTTCTCACATAGCAAAAGAGGGTTAGGTTGGATGGTTCTTCTAATTCCCTGATTCCACTATGCTTCAAACAAAGCAATATGCTAATGCCAATGTTTCCAGGACAAGTGACAAATTACGGAGACACATAAAACCCAACGGTGCCTGTTACACTTTTCAAATATGTGCCAATCAGCTGCTCTGATTATCATACACCATTAACTTAAATCTGAACTTCTGATTGGCTAGATATTTCTGATCCGAGACAGTGTCTTAACTAATAAGGTGTCTCGGCATCTGCGTGAGATTTTTTGGCCACTGACAAAGCTCTTTGTTATCGGCTCCAGAACAAATCTTTGGATTGTTTTTGCTCTTGAATGAAAAGTGTGGTGTGTGTGTTTTTCTTGTTCCAGCTGCCATTGCTCAACATAATTCTACCCCCACCCCCACCCCCCAGTATTCAGTCCCATTTAACATAACACTAATTCTTTCTGTTGACTAAGGGTAGCGATGAAACTTTATCCCTTTACTTTTAAAGCAGAGACAGCTGTTGGTAGCTGCTATACACAAGCAGAAAGCACTCCCATCCAAAGTATGCATGTTCAACAGTGCTTTTTTGGATGAACATGGGTTGATGAGACCACAAAAACTGGGAAAATCCACCAAAACTTATTAATTATTTCAACTGGAAAGTCTTCATTCTTCCCCCTTAAAATCTGGCTATACGTTGGACATGTCCTGAGGGAAAAAAATCGCTTTGGGTATGGGGTGGGGGTGGGAGATTTTTAATGTGACTCTCTTTGCATTCTAGTTGGCCAACTTCTTTGACCACATGGTTCCAGTTTGTTATGTAACACTGTAACAAAGAAACGCAAATTGCTCATAATGGGGCTTCTTCAATAAAAAGTGTAAGTTTACTCTTCCCCAAAGGGAAAGTTTGCCAAGAAAAATGAAATAGAGAGAGTTGGATTTGCTTCTTCCCATCCACCCCTCTTGTGTACAAACATTTTAATTTCCAAATAAGTTTGGACATTTTTATAGATCTTGAAATCAGTTTCAGCATTTCCATTGAGCGAACATATTTTTACTGGTTTACATGCTTCAAGTCAATTCTGGGGTAAGAGACTCAGCCGTCTATGAAGATGTTGCTCAGGGGATGTGTGGATGTGTTGCAATTTATTTATTTATTTATTTACGGCATTTTACCCCGCTCTTCTCAACCCCCGAGGGGGACTCAGAGCGGCTTCCAAAAGGCACAATTTGATGCCTACATCACAATCGCAGTATAAAAACACAATATAAAACCCTCCAGCATTCGACACTGAAATACATTAAAATACAATTATATTCACACATCCTATGCATTCACCTATGTTAAAAACAGTGTTCCGTCCATAAAAGCATTGAGCCCTATTCACCAACTTTCCATTAAACTACTAAAGTGCTGTCCTGTGCTACTATGCGAACGCCTGGTCCCACATCCAGGCTTTCACTTTTTTCCTAAATGTCAGGAGGGATGGAATTGATCGTATGTCGCTAGGGAGAGTATTCCACAGACGGAGAGCCACCACCGAGAAGGCCCTCTCCCTCGTCGCCACCAGCCGCGCCTGGGAAGCCGGTGGGAGCGAGAGCAGGGCCTCCCCGGATGATCTTAAAGTACGAGGTGGGATGTAGCGGCAGCTACGTTCGGACAAGTAAGCTGGGCCAGAACCATATAGAGCTTTAAAGGTCAAAACCAGCACTTTGAATTGAGCCCGGAATTGGACCGGCAGCCAGTGGAGCTGACACAACAGGGTGGTGGTATGCTCCCTGTATGTAGCTCCGTTGGACTAGTTGTAATTTCCGAACTGTCTTCAAAGGCAGCCCCACGTAGAGCGTGTTGCAGTAATCTATTCGGGATGTGACCAGAGCGTAGACGACCGTAGCCAGATCAGACTTCCCAAGGTACGGGCGCAGCTGGCGCACAAGTCTTAACTGTGCAAAAGCTCCCCCGGCCACCGTTGAGACCTGGGGTTCCAGGCTCAGCGATGAGTCCAGGATCACTCCCAAGCTGCGAACCTGCGTCTTCAGGGGGAGTGTAACCCCATGCAATCCTATGGGGAGTGACATCTCTGGCCCATCCAACTTTTTATTGATTATTGGTTTGATCATTTTTTAAAATATTTTGTTATAACGTTGTTGTTTTTATTTTGTTTTGTTTTATATTGTTGTTTTTCATTTTAGTGTGTTATGTTTTAACTGCTCTGTTGGGATTGGTCCCATTTAAGCCTCCCCAAGTCCTTTCAGGGAGATGGAGGCAGGGTATAAAAATAAAGTCATTATTACTATATTGAGACAAAAAGACAGTATGTTACAGCAAATAAGCTATATATGCTGGATTTCGTATCACAAAATCACAAGTAGAACACTTCCCATATGGTTAGGATTGTGTGATGTATTTTCGAATGATGAATGAAGTTATTAATATTATTTGAAACACAACAAGATGAGTCCACAGCAGACGAGATCACTCTGCTGGCTGTTGTATTGGATCACACGTCAGACACTTCCCAAGTGTCTAGGACTGTGTGATGTATCAGCGGATAACGCGTGCAGATCCCAATAAGGTGGCCTTCTGCAGCTGGTAGCTGGTAATTTTGTCAGTACCAATTGTGTTTAAGTGCAAGCCAAGGTCTTTAGGCACTGCAACCAGTGTACCGATCCCCACTGGGACCACCTTGACTGGCTTGTGCCAGAGTCTTTGCAGTTCGATCTTTAAATCCTCATATCATGTCAGTTTTTGCAGTTGTTTCTCTTCAATCCTACTGTCACCTGGGATTGCAACATCGATGAGCCATACTAGGTTTTTTGACACGATTGTGAGGTCAGGAGTATTGTGCTCCAAAACTCTGTCAGTCTGAATTCGGAAGTCC
Organism: Anolis apletophallus; assembly: GCA_030556195.1. NCBI lineage: Eukaryota > Metazoa > Chordata > Lepidosauria > Squamata > Anolidae > Anolis > Anolis apletophallus. The sequence goes on along the minus strand of JARBWK010000014.1, from coordinate 18,325,480 downwards.
CAGATGAGTTTGACATGTTCGATTTCTGTAACTTTTTCCGGCTTGTGATCCCACCAGTTCTTTGTCGCAGGCAGATGGTATTTTATTTATTTATTTTTATTTATTTATTTATTTGTTCTTGTTTACCGCCCTTCCTGAAAGGCTCGAGTATTTGTGGCACAAGTTCCAATGAATCATCTGAGCAACTGTGTTATACCTCTGCTTGTAGTCTTGTGATCTTCTTGCAGCAGCTGAGGAAGTGATCTATTGTTTCATCTGCTTCCTTGCAGAGTCTACATTTGGGATCTGTCGCCAATTATTATTATTGTTGTTATCATCATCATCATCATCATCCCCTGTTCAGATATCAGCCAGCATGCCAACATCTTAAATCAAGAAATAGTTTTCCAAGACCTACAGAGATACTTGCAGGAACACCTCAGCATGCAAGAGTCCAAAAGTGGCAGACGAAAACTCGGAACTTCAAGTCATGGCTTATACCGAATGAGGCTCACAGAAAACTGGACGACTAGGAAGGTGCTGAACAGGCTGTGCTCTGGCACCATGAGATGCAGAGCCAACCTTAAGAAATGGGACCACAAAGTGGATTCCACAACGTGCAAGTGTGGAGAAGAGCAAACCACAGACTACCTATTACAATGCAGTCTGAGCCCTGCCACATGTACAATGGAGGACCTTCTTATGGCAACACCAGAGGTACTCCAAGTGGACAGCTACTGGTCAAAGGGCATTTAGTATCATGCCAAGTTTTAAAACTTTGTGTTTTTAAATACCTTACAACTGTATCCTTGGTTCACTTCTGATACGATTAAAAACTGATTTACATGATAACAAGAACACAGAACTTGTCAACATGGGCAAAAAATCTGGATTCAACCCAGATGGACCACTGGCCTTCCCTAGAACACACAGTGACTTTGATTGTGTATCCCACTTGTTTAAGCTTGAACTCATCTTGTGTTTCAAGTAAAGTTGGGAAATATTTCAGTGTTTTCTTAAAATCCCAGAGCATCCTATGGCTTCCGAGCACTCTGGACAATGCTTTTTGATTTAGACTGATGCACTCTCCAGATTGGATACTAGTACTATCACTTTTTCCTTCTATCATCAGCATGGGGAAAGGAAATGGTTCATCCCTGTGTCACCACCACCGCAAGCTGACCGTGGAGCTTGGCACATAAAGTGGTATCAAGCTGCATTAATTCTACAATATAATAATAAATAATAAAACTTTATTTGTATACTGCTCTATCTCCCCAAGGGGACTCAGGGCGGTTTCCATAGTTAAAGCATTCAATTACCAACACAAAAGCACACAGAATAACCAAAATAAAACATAAACATAATACAATAAAACAGTCATACATATTTTAAATTTAAAAACCAGTGCCAGTATTAATTTCCATCAGACAAAGACTCCACTACCAATGGCCAGAATTTCGAAGTGGGCCTAGACAACTATGAGAGGGCTGGGTTAGTGCAACAAAGTAGCATAGGGCCAGGGAAGTGGATAAAGTGCAAAGCACGATCCTAACTGATGGTCAGGGTGGGACCTGGGGCTATTTATTTCCAAGTCCTGCTGAACAGATATATTTCATTATTTTATTATTATTATTTATTTATCATTTTTCTATACTGCCCCTCTCAGCCCGAAGGCTACTCGGGGCGGTTTACACAAGGCAGTCTCTGCCCTTCAATCAAAAACACAAGCAAAACAAAACCAAACAATAACCATATAACATAACAATTAACCATTAAAACATACAAATGCAGTCTCAGCGTCACGTTGAAATCACTTTCCGTCACATTGTCGTCATTCCATAGGTCGTTATATTTCATCAGCAATTGTCTGCTCAAACAGCCAAGTCTTGACTTTCTTGCTAAAGGGAGGGGGCCAATCTGATGTCACTAGGGATGGTGTTCCAAAGCCACCACTGAAAAAGCCCTGTCTCTCGTCCCCGCCAACCGCGCCTGCAAAGAAGGGAGTTGTACGCTTTCTGAATGCCGCTCCTGTTATCAACCTGGCTGCTGTCTGTTGGACTAATTGCAGCTTCCGAACAGTCTTCAAAGGCAACCCCACATAGAGAGCATTGCAGTAATCTATACGGAATGTAACCAGAGCATGGACCACTGTGATCAAGTCAGACTTCCCAAGGTATGGGCGCAGCTGGAGCACAAGTTTTAACTGTGCAAATGCTCCCCTGGTCACCGCCGAAACCTGGGGTTCCAGGCTCAGCAATGAATCCAGGATCACACCCAAACTAAAGGAGGGCTGGTCCAATGGGAAAGCACAGGGCCAGGGAAGTGGGCAACATGAAGAACAGGGTCCTAACTAACGGCCAGGGTAGGGCCTGGGACTACTCATTTCTAAGGCCTGCTGAGTAACTATAATAGGTCTGGGACAGGGCTAGAACAATGAGGTAGCATAGGGCGAAGGAAGTAAAGAGTAGATCAGGGACCTAACTGATGGCCAGGGTAGGACCTGGGACTAATCATTTTCAAAAGCCTGCTGAAACCACCATGTTTTCAGGTCCCTGTGGAAGGAGGATAGTGACGAGGCTTGTCTTATCTCTCTGGGGAGGGTGTTCCAAAGGTAGGAGGCCACCACCAAAATGGCCCCATTGACCACACTTGGGAAGGTGGTAGGAGCAAGAAGAGGGCCTCCCCAATAGATCTAAGAGTTCATAGGGGGAGATGTGATTGCGGAGATATTTGAGGCCCTGTCGTACATTCTGATAATCCATGTATTTTAGTACAAATTAACGAGCGGGAAATCTCTCCTCATTCTTCTGGTTCTGAGAAGAACCAGACACCCTGTTCTGAGGTCAGCAGAAGTGTCCATGTGATACGTTCTCCATGAAAAACTCATGAGTTTCTTTTGTGCAGTATTTTCACCTTTACTACATAATAAATATGTTGTTTTCGCTGGGGAAAAGGCCTAATATGGCCTGTGCAGAAAGCATGAACCACGTGTTCTGTTCACAAAACCCATGCAGGAAGGAAAAAAACCCCAAGATGTGAGTAGATCTTGACAAATATATAGTTTTCATCTCTATAAGAATGAAATCAATCCATCATGGATTGTGATTCTTCCATTGGAAACAAGGTCAGAAGACGAAAGACCCGATTTGGGAGCAACCAGCTCACAATTCATTTGTGTGAACATTCTTTTTTCCTTGACTAAAGTCAATTAAAAGTCCCCGCCAGATGCAACTAGATATAGAAAAGTCTTACAGGTTGCTTGTTGAACTGATAAACAAATGCAATGTATGGTTATTGTTCCTTTATTCCTTCCCCCACTTCTAGTATTCAGCAAGAATGGAAACTTGACAATCAATTCTATCTGGAGCCATTATCTGTGCTCTACTTTCTTCTAACACAAGCTTGAGAAACTTGGGAGTTTCAATATACAATTACCTTATGCTGGATTTAATTGGCCTCTATGGAGCGGTCAAGCATGATCACAAGTATCTAGTGTTACATAATGTACAATGAGAAAGCAGGAGGCATTTGGCTGAAATTGGGAGATGCTGATAAATCGGGTGACAGGTCACCTCATATCTCTCCACTCCTTCACAAGAGAGACATTCCTCATCTTATGCCTTACCTTTGCCATGTGCCACTTTATCGCTGTTTGTCGCAGGCTACCAGAAATGCAGACTAATGAACTCGAGCATAGGAGAGAAGTTGAAAACCAGAGTTATTTATGTTGTGCGAGACATAGCGTTGGCATCAGGACAGCCCATTGGGAGTTGTACTTGCACATGTTGCTGCCGTTTGGGAGTTCCAGAACTCCAAATCACATCCTTTCTCAGTCCCTATCAAATCAGATCTTTCGGGGGGGGGGGGGAATAGAAGAAACTTAGTCAATTCAGCAAAGTTAGGATGTTTAAAGTTTAAATTCATGCAACTGGATTTTCATATGGTCATTCAAAATGTCTCAGGTGCCAAAGGATTAAATCTATTTTTATGTCCAACCAGACTGTATCTGTTCGAATGAGCCTGATTTAAAAATTCCATTGGTTTGATGGGTCCATTGTAGTTGAGGCTAACAATAAGATTCAGGCCTAAGACTGTCTCAGTTCTGTTGAAGAAACAGAATGTGCCAACTCTGGAGCCACAGTTCAGTAATTGATTCAGTTGATTCAACCACTGATCTAGTTCCTAATCCAGTAGTCTATTAGTTGGAATTAACTAATAAGTTTCAGAATTAAAGTTGAGTATCTCAACTATTGAGTATCTCAATAGGTACCGCTCTGGTGGGAAGATAATGGTGCTCCATGCAGTCATGTTGGCCACATGACTTTGGAGGTGTCTACAGACAATGCTGGCTCTTCGGCTTAGAAATGGAGATGAGCACCATCCCCGTTTCTAAGCTGAAGAGCCAGCATTGTCCATAGACACCTCCAAAGTCATGTGGCCAGCATGACTGCATGGAGCACCATTATCTTCCCACCAGAGTGGTACCTATTGAGATACTCAATAGTTGAGATACTCAACTTTAGTCCTGAAATTTATTCCTGAACTTTAATCCTGAAACCAGAGTCAGACATTACTAGACTTAATGTCAAAGGGAAACCTTTCCCTTTTCTACTTCAACTAGAATAGCCCTGTTGAATCAACAGAATTTACCAACATCTTAATTTACAATTCAGTAACTGATTCAGTTGATTCAGCAACTGATCTAGTTCTAATCCAGTTAATCTACTAGGTGGGACTAAGCAATCGTTTTCAGGTCTATGGTTGAGTTTCTCAACTAGAATAGTTATTTGAATCAACAGAATTGACCTACATTTGGAGTTACAATTGATTGAGTTGTTTCAACAACAGGTCTAGTTCTAACCCAGTTAGTCTATTGGGACTAACTAATAGAGTTAAGGCTTCAGCCTTCTCATACTTGGGATCTCTGTACTGGTGGTTTTAATGAAACATGGAGACAGAAGGCACATCCAGACAGCACCCAAAATGTGTCCCCTCCTGCGTTTTCACGTGGGGCATCCAAACAATGCCCCATGTAAAAGTGAATGCATTCGGCACAAAGCAGGAAAACCCTGCTTTGTGTTGAATTAATTTGGCAACAGGAAAGATCCGGGTCTTTCAGAAGACCCAGGTCTTTCCAGCGGTGGGTGTTGTGTATGTGAGGACCGAGGATTGCGTCGCACGACTTCCAGTATCCATCCTGATTCAGGTTTCTTCAGCTCCTGGAGCCCAACAAATCCAAGACAGCCCCCACCCTCAATTAAAACCCCTTTAAACCCCTTTAAAAAGAAAATAACTTACCTGGCCATCATTGTCCCTTCTCCAGAGCTCTCCTGGTGCATAGAAACGATGCACCAAGAGAAGAGGGGAGGGGGAAATTGCTCCTGCCCCCCTTCTCCTCGTGCATAATTTCTATGTGCCAAGAGAGCTCCGACAGCAGGGAAATACCAGCCAGGTAAGTTATTTTCTTTTTTAAACGCTTTTCTGGGCGGTTTTGTTTTGTGTCCAGGTGCCCTGCTGGGAAGCCTGGCAGAGCACGTGGACACTCCCCATCCCCAGAAAAGCACGTGCTTTTGGGGGGGGGGGGGCATGGACTTTAATCCAGGCACAATCGCATTTAAGAAACTCGAGTGCTCTTGGGTTAAAGTGCTGTCTGGAACTGCCCAGAAATTCACATTTATCCTCACCTCTGCATCTGAAGATAGCATCATAGATAGAGTTCACCACAAAGTCATGTTGGAGGACCTATAGGTTCTCAGAAAGATGTTTTACCAGCTTTTCAAAATAGCATTTTTTATTTGTATTTTTTTTTACTTTCACAGGTCTCACGCTCCTAACCCCAGCAAATGTATTGATTGTAATCCATGAATGCACTTTATGAGAAGACTTCAAATGTTCTCCAGAAGGTTTAAAATGTTTCTGTCTACTTTTGCCTATTTTTGCTCATTTCATTTTGCATTGCAAAAAGTCAGTTCCGAATGAAACAGTTGCTGAAACACATTGAACCGCTCTTCTTTATTTTATCTATATTTTATTTTATTATATATTATTTATATATGTATATATTATATATTATTTATATATTATATATTGTATATATTTATATATTTTATATTATTTTATTATATTTTATTATATTTTTATTCTATATTTTATCTGAAGTTTTTAATTGTTGTGTTCTATTTATAATTTTTCTATTATTTTATTATTTCAATTTATATACCACCCTTTCCAACAGGCTTGTCCCTTGTAAGTCATTCCGCGTCCCCTTGGGAGATGGTTGGTGGGGTATAAAAATAAAGTTATTATCATCATCATCATTATCATTATTCTGTGGTGATGGGGAAACTACTATCCTGGTCCTTTACATGTTATTTCTCCCTCTGGTAACAAATTCTTCATTAAAGAAGCAACGCTCAGGACCATACCAATATTGTTAACTCAATATGCCTGTACATGCTATTTCAATGCATCCATTATGATTCCAATCGGGAAGAATCATGCCTGTAAGAAAAGCTTGGCAATTAGGCCACGGATGCACAATGTCTTGAAATACCGCAAGAGGGATCCGGCTTGAATAATGCTAATGTCTCTTTTGCATTGCAAATGAAGTAGAAAGCATTCTTTGGGGAATTACGGTTATTTTTGGTGCAATCTTTTTCTTCTTTTTTTTGCAACATGAAAAAGAAAAAAGGAAACTTTATCGCATTTAGCACAGTTCAAAAAGCACAGAACTGCCTTGACATGACAAAATTATATTCAAAGGCTATCTGATATATATATATATATATATATATATATATATATATATATATATATATATTAACATACACAGAATGAGAATGAGACTTTGAACATCAGATATATTAATGCATAGGAATACTCATTTTATCCTTTAAATGTATAAGAATATTTTTTTAATGTGGTATTAATAGAGATGAATGGCAAACTGTCTCTAGCAAGTCAAAGCCTTCATACCAAGGAAGTTTACAGCTTCTCTCTTTTCACTTTCACAATCATGTCTCCATTTTATTAACCGGCAGGCCTGTATTTGCAATTTCTCAGGTTTATGGTACCAGATACAAACCAGTATCTGTGAAATAAAGTGTTTTTTATCCTTCAGCATGCCTAATGGTAGGGCACAGATGGGTTGTAAAAGATTTTAAAGCAGATCTCCTTCAAGGCTATTGTACTCCCAAATGTGTATATAGACCGTTCCCCAATGGAGGTTGAAACGACACATGTGCATTATCACAAATATCCATATCTACGTCAACGGAAGATTTTGTCACTAAGCAAAGGCCAACAAGGGAGATTCTCAGCCCACTTCTCTTGGTAGCTTTCCCATCTCAACATCTTCATTTTCAAGTTCATCTTTATATCCAGGGAAAGGAGCGGATGAAAAATTAGCTCAAATGGAAAAAAGAAAGGGCATGTTTGGAAAGTCTGTGTTTTTCCCCCTAGGCTTAATTAATTAATTAATTTATTGTTTTGATTTGTATACCGTCCTACCGATTTGGCTCAGGACGGTTTACAGTATATCAACCAATAACAATTAAAACAATAAAACTGTACAATATCAACATATTCATGTTGTTGTTTATTCGTTCAGTCATTTCCGACACTTTTGCGACCTCATGGACCAGCCCACGCCAGAGCTTCCTGTTGGCCATCACCACCTTCAGTTCATTCAAAGACAAGCCAGTCCCTTCAAGGATACCATCCATCCATCTTGCCCTTGGTCAGCCCCTCTTCCTTTTTCCTTCCATTTTCCCCAACATCATTCTCTTCTCCAAGATTTCCTGTCTTCTCATGTTGTGGCCAAAGTATTTCATCTTTGCCTCTAATATCCTTCCCTCCAATGAGTAATCGGGCTTTATTTTCTGGAGTATGGACTGGTTGGAACTTCTCGCAGTCCAAGGCACTCTCAGAACTTTCCTCCAACACCACAGTTCAAAAGCGCCTCTCTTTCTTCACTCAGCCTTCCTTATGGTCCAGCTCTCACATCCATAGATAACTATGGGTAATATCATTGCTTTAACAATGCGGATCTTCGTTGGCAGTGTGATGTCTCTACTCTTCACTATTTTATCAAGATTAGCCATTGCTCTCATGGCTTCATACTTCCAGTAATTTACAAAACTAGAAATTGTTACTTCTTTTATTACACTATTCGTCATGGGAAAGAGAAAGGGATGAGGATTTCAATTCAGATAAACATCTATAGCTAATTGTTACATTTGCTCAGGCTTAATATGATACCATGAAGACTACGTGCATTACATATTACAGTACGGAATCTTTAGTATGCAATCGGCATTTTTGGATTCTTGAGAATATCCACTTTTATGAGATGCAGTTATCATATATCATTTTTACTATCCAGTTTATAATCCATGATGTTCACCAAGAACATTCCTGATGATGCAAAACCTATATTAAAATTTGCTTTGGATTAATATATAAATCTTAGGGTGTACAGGGGCAAAATATCCCGAGATATCCACATATCTGTTGGTCCCGGGATTGCTGCCTCCATTGTCCAGACTTGATGCTTTGTTGTGAGATTTAGAGGCTCCCAAGATGGTCGCCCCGGGAGTTCCCCCGGAAACTTCAACAGTTTTTTTAAAACTCAAGATGCCGATATGTGGAGAATCACTGCAGTGAATAACTGCAAACGTTCATTTTTTTGTCCTGGCCAGAAAAACTGTCCTCCAGATGTTTCATGAAGTATCTGATGCACAAGCAACGTTTACAGGGTAGGACCACTTCTGCCCAAGTCATTACTGCCCAATCAAACAGGGACATGCACTTTCAATCAAGGGACAGAACTTTGTCGTTATTGACACTTTTGAGAGCCTGGCTGCCTGGCCATCTCTCCAGACAGATTTAGTTGTGCACTTGTGGCATCAAACAACAAGGTGCTGTTTCTGGGTTATACATGGCTACTCCTGATTGTTCTTCTTGTTAAAAGATGTACAGCATTGACTGGGGGCAGAGAAAATGTTTCATAAAGCACACAAACAAAGTTTTTGCCTTCTACTTAAGTGTCAACTTCTTTTTAGGAACTGACCAATCAGGAACAAGCATCTAAAACCCAGGAACAAACCTAGATAATAGAACCTCGTGATTTTCGATGGCAGGGGCATGCAGACATTTAAAGATGCAGATATTCGGCGCAAAACTGCAATATTCTTGCACCTGGAAATTTAATGTTTTTTGCATTTCATAGCAATTGCTTCTGTGTTTCCATGAAACAGCATCTGGCCACTAGAGCAAGTTGATTTTTTAAAAAATGTTTCAAAACACGTTTTGGATATAGTAATAGATTGCGTTTTAGATTATTTAGACTTCTGAAAAAATTCCAATAAATTTCGGAATTGATTCGGAAGTATTTCCAAAATTCAGAAGTCTTCGGAAGTCTTCAAAAATGGCGTCCACTTTCAAAAAATGGGCAAAAAAATCAGCAGAAGGGAGAGTCAGCTGTTAGCCATCAGCCAATGAGCAATCAGCCAGAAAATTTGGAAATGACATCCAAAATTCGGAATTTGGATTTTGGAATTCTTGTTGGGAGGGCTGCTGTCAAAATTGCTTTAAAAAGTCGGAAGTATCCAAAAAATTTCCGAAATTCAGGCATATCCGAAATTGTATAACAGCCCTTACTGGCCACCCTCCTGTTTGCTGCAGAAAGTCTGGACCGACCTTAAGATTAGTAACTTTTTGCCTTCTTACAATTCTCCCAGATAAGAACAAAGATACTGCCTTATCTTGTCGCTTCCAACATTGGACTGAAACATTCTGGAACGTGTTTGGCATCTTTATTTGGAAGTCATTTTTGCCCTTAAAGACAACATTTATGAAGAATGGCACGTCACCTAGCAAGAAAGATGTGGCCCTCAAACTCCGAGAGAAGTTCCGAAAATGGGTACCAGACCTTCTACAATTGTTTGCTGCTACTTTTATGAAGGCCCATTGCTCAAAAGGCAGATTCTATGGCCACAGTCGTATCCACATATAAGTGCCTGCTGTGTTACAAGTAACGTCTATAACAGTCTTCTGAACATTTGCCTATTCTCATGTGTCCATGTGTTAGAAAGACAATTCTATCCATGGTGACTGGTAGATCTCATGTCAATAGGATGGTAACTCCACACCAGGGTTTATTTCATGCATGCTGAACTATCATTGGTGTTCAACTCTATCTCCAAAATGCTTGCAGTACCCAGTAAAACTCCTTTCCTGGGAATGAATTCCTCACCCCTCAACATGGGGGTCACCAATGCAGTCCACTAATGGCAGAACCTACTGCAACTAGAGATAGGGGGTGAATTGCGGACTTTATCCTTGTTGTTTTCACTCAAGATGTGGAATAAGACTAATCATCCCTGGAAGAAGTGGGATAACAACCTTCAAATATGTAACAAACTCCATGTTGGATTATGGTAAGAGACATGACACGGGCAGGATGGCCAATATTAACACATATGAGCAAATTGGCTTGCTGTGTGTTGCGTCTTCATAATCGGGGCCCCAACTGTAGAATTATTTATGTATATTGGCACAACGCATGTCTAGTCCTGGATGAAACAATGCAGATCTATGTAACTAGAAGCCTCTGCAGGCCTATATATCCACTCGAGTTTGGACATATTTCTTACACATTCAAAGCATCTGATAAAAGTTATATTGGTCCCTTGCTAGCTAACCCATACTAAATGTTATTGCTTCACATGCCATGAATTCTAAAGCACTTTCTAATGGAGATAGTATTATTTTAAAGAGACAGGATGATGTATTGGTAAGGGACTATTTTGTCACCCCAAAGCACTCCCCCCACCTTGCCCCAAATTGCAGGAGCTATCATATTCAAAATATGCACAGTGCAGTAGGCCTAGCTCTTACTGACATCAACTGAAGGCTTTTGTAGCTGCAGCTTGAGGATGATGGCCTGAATTTTGCTATTCCCTGGAATCTGCCTAGATTGCTTTTAAGTATTTATTGAATGGACCGGGTTGTGGCGCAGCTGGTTGGGAGTCACCTGCATTAAAATCACCACTGACCAAAAGGTCGTGAGTTCGAAGCCAGCCCGGGTTGGAGTAAGCTCCCAACCATTTGTCTAGCTTGCTGTCAACTTTGCAGCCTGAAATACAATTGTATCTGTCAAGTAGGAAATTTAGGTACCGCTTATGCGAGGAGGCTGATTTAACTAATTTACGATGCCATAAAAATCTCCAGCAGCGTGCAAAAGAATGAGTAAGTACTCAATCGGTGTCACAAGTGGACGATGAAGTAACAGCTCCTCTAGTGGCCGGAATTCAAAAAGCATACCCTCATGGAGCTGGAAAGTTAAATAGCCTCTGTGTGCCTGTCTATATATGTTGTGTGTCTATGGAATTGAAGATTTGCCATGTATATGTGCACTGTGATCCACCCTGAGTCCCCTGCAGGGTGAAAAGGGCGGAATATAAATACTGTGAATAAATAAATACATACATACATACATAAATAATATGCTTCCTTATCGATGTTTAGAATCATTTATAAGGAGGGAGAAGACGAAGAGGAAGAGGGGGAAGGGGAGAAAGAAGAGGAGATCAAAGTCTAATTTGCAATGTTATACAAAAGTATGGAAAATCCCCGCAGCTCTGAATCCCTATATTTACACATCACTAACTTCCAAAAGAAGAGTTTCTGCAGCTTGTTGCCTCCACAGCTATATTCCCAGCTTCCATGCAATAATTTTGCAGTTTTGTCCCCCTCCCTTTTTAGTATTTTACTAGCTGTACCCACCACACATTGCTGTGGCCAATCTTCCCTCCCTCTTTCTCTCCTTTTTCGTTCCTTCCTTTGCTCCTTCTTTCCTTCCTTCCTTCCTTCCCTTTTTTCTTTCATTCCCTCCTTCCTTCCTTCCTTCCTTCCTTCCTTCCTTCCTTCCTTCTCCCCCTCCTTCCTTCCTTCCCCTTTTTCTTTCCCACCCTCTTTCTCTTCTTTCTTCCCTCTCCACCTCTTTCCTTCCTTCCTTCTCTCTTTCCCTCCCTCTTTCCCTCCTTTCTTTATTTCTTTCTTTCTTGCTCTCCTTCCTGCCCTCCCTCTTTACTTCCTTCTCATTTTTCTGTATCATCATTTATCTTTCCGTCATTTATCTTTTTGGGGGTTTTAAGTCCTTTCCACTCTTTGGGGGGGGGGGTATGAATGATGGTCACTCATTGGTCTGTTAGAGGTATAGTGTCCAAATTTCATATCAATTCATCCAGTGGTTTTGGAGTTGTGTCAATCCCACAAACGAACATTGCATTTTTATTTATATAGATTTGTGTTTTGCCATTTTCTTACCAATGCATTGCATTCAATAAGAAAGAGAGTGATGACGCAGACTCTGCCATTTGTTCGTTTTTTGCTTGAAGAAAATAGCTAAGCGGATTTCTGGAATCTGAATTGCGACAGCGTCTTCTCCTTCTTTTTAAGAAGCTTTCATCTTCATTTTTCTCCTTATAGTTTGTACCAAGCACTTAGCATTCAGAACAGATTCTGTGTAACCTTTTGCCTAAGTTAGTTTGCCCCCCTTTTGCTTCCAAAAAAACAAAGAAGGAATGAACAAACCAACGAAAGCGAAACGCCGAGAGAGCCTTTAAGTACCTTAGGCCTGGGTTCCTTCAATATACAGGCTGTAAATGTTTTACTTTGATTTGAGATACATGACAATAAATTAGGGGGTATTTATCAAAGACGCTTTGTTGCATTGCTGACAAAAGCTACTTTCTGCATAAATTACTGCATTATACAAATACACTTAGCTGGATCTTGTTTCTTTGATGTTGGAGGAGGAGATTTACGTTCAGTGGAGTTTTTTATTTATCTGCCCTATTCACCTCAACAAGAGCCGGACATATACCTCAATTAGTTCCATACTTTTAGAAATGACATATATATCTTGCATCTTAGAAACAAAGCAATTTAAACAGCCACCAAAAGAAGGAGGAGGAAGGTTTCAAACATCTCTCCCGCCCATGAAGCAAAACTACTGTATGCCGTAAAGTAAATATTGAGTCAGAGCTGTATCTTTGAAATCTTTGTTCCAAAAACACTTTGAAAACGAGTTAAGTAAGCTAATTTTTGACAAAACAAAATCCCATTACAGCGAGAAAGAAAATGAGGAGGGGATGGATTTCAAGGCTTCATTACCAGACTAAGTAAATATGAGCCTCTTTTAAGAAATGCTTGATATTGAGAGAAGTGGGTTGCGGAAAGAAAAAGACAGATGGATAGATGGACAGACAAAAGAAATTACGTCTATAGGTAATATACATCTATATGGCGCACAGGGGAGAGAGAGGAAAGGAAGGAAGGAAGGAAGGAAGGAAGGAAGGAAGGAAGGAAGGAAATATTATTTGTAATTGAAGCTGCATTTCCCCTAAATCTCTTTTGGTCAGCATATGTTAAAACCCTTAAATAAAGTATTTCTTAGACCTTTGGTTCTCAATCTTGCTAATGCCACAACCCCTTAATACAGTTCCTCATGTTGTGGTGACCCCGAACTATAACATTATTTTTGTTGCTACTTCATAACTGTCATTTTGCTACTGTTATGAATTGTAATGTAAACATCTGTTATGCAGGATGTATTTTCATTCACTGGACCACATTTGTCACAAACACCCGATATGCCCAAATTTGAATACTGGTGGTGTTGGTTTTGTCAATTGGGAGTTGTAGTTGCTGCGATTTATAGTTCACCTACAATCAAAGAGCATTCTGAACTCTACCAACAATGGAATTGAACCAAACTTGGTACACACAACTCCCATGACCTACAGAAAATACTACAATCCTTCTGACAGCCCCTTGCAATCCCCATAGGGGTCCCAACCCCCAGGTTGAGAAATGCTGTCTTAGACATAGTGGCAAATGAAAACAGTTTAAAAGGAGTGTGTGTGCATGAATAATTAACTGAACACAAGGATTTCTGAAAAGTGAATCTCTTCTCATTACACTGGCCAACACACATTTTGGTGCCTCAAATGTTAGCCTTGTTTCTGGGTATATTCTCCTCGCTGATTCCAAAAATGGAACACGTTTTCCCTTATCGGCTTTTGTTTTTGAGATACAGACCATATGCCATCTGCCAGTCTTCATTGGCTCGCCCATAGAAAATCATGATACCCAGATCTAAGAAACTAGAGCTGATGTGATCTATCCAATGCAATTTTCTGAATCAGTGCCCCAAATAACACTTTTGTTGGGTTGTGTTATATGTCTGCTGTTTTTCCTCTTTCAAACAGAATTTCAGAATATTTATCATGTCAAAAATCAGGAATCCTAAGACAGACTTCCCCCTTTTCTTTGTACCTGTGGCTCAGAAACATGGTGAGTGCCCTATTTATGAATTTACATAAGTAGCGCTTTGTGTGTGTATGCTTAGGAAGACCATGTCCACATAACCAACCATTTCAACCAATGTTTCAAAGATCCACAATTTAAGTCTTATCTGATGCTGGTAACAGTACTTGAAGACTGTTTTTGGATGTAATATTTTTTCCCCAGAATCACAAAACAATACCGCGCTGCAGGGAAAAATTGGAGGATCAACTGCCATTTCCATAGAGGCCAGTTCAGAACTATCTCACACCTTGAGATTTCAGGGCCCAAACTTGAGATGTGGGACAGGTCTTTGTGATATAAAAGATGGTGGCTCCTGATGATAACATAAAACATAGCATGTTGCGTTCAACCATAGTTGCATAAAGTGTATTAGGGTTTTGCTTTCAGGGTAAACCTTGACCGGTTTCATGTCCCGGATTTCAGTGGGAGCCCTGATCTGTTTTTGGGGAGCCTCCTGAAATTGGGAGGGCAAATATCTGTTTTTGGTCTGGGGTGCTGAAAGATCAGTTTTCTATTGGCCCATTTGGGGGGGGGGGCTGTTACAGTAAGTTGTAGCAGGACTGTGTGTGTGTGTGTGTGTGTGTGTTGAAGAAAAACCTTATGATGGGACTTATTATGTGCAGCTGGTAATGTAGGTCAACCAGCAAGCTTGTGCCACACCCGATGGGGTATAATTGTATGAGTTTTTAGAATACAGTTCAGGAGAGCTTCTGGAGAGCTTTTACTCTGAGGAGATTTATGCTCAAAGGCTTTGCTCTGAGGAGCAGTTTGGAGAGAAGCTGTTATGCTGCTCTAAAGTAGGCTGTGGTGGAATAGCTGTTTACTCAAGGTGTATGTTTTGTTATCTCATTTGATTTAAGATGAAGGTGCCTGATTTTGTGTTACTTACAAGGACTATGTAAGTTTCTTGCACTGCTTGTTTTTGTATGCAACATTGCAAGTTTACCTGGATTTTCAAAATATTCCAGACTCCAAAATTGTCATCATGGGTTGCTGAGATAGAGAGACACCTTTGCTTTCTGATGGTTCATTATACACAGACCTTAAAGTGAATACAATTACCTTCATATAAAGTGTATATGAAATGTAAATGAATTTCATATTTCTCCAAGACATGGACACCTTCCCCCAATGCATATTGGGAGGAAGGGGCTTTGCCTCCCTCCCACGAGGAAGTGAAAAGGGAGAGGATCCAGATGGAGCCTCCCTGCAGCTGGGGCGTGGCTTCATCCACCGGAAGCCAGCCCCAGTTGCTCACTTCTTGCTAGGACTTCGACCCACCACTCCCGCCCATAACAGTATCGGCCAGGTTGCCATTAGAAACTGGGGAGGAGTTTTCCCCCCTCCATTGATAGGGTTTTTTTTCACTCACCCCCCGGTACTGTTTAGGGGCTAGTGGGCAGGGGTGGTTATAAATAGGCTTAGTGGAAAATAGATAAGGAAATTCCCATATCTTGGTGTGCTACTAAGGCACCCCCCATTAGGGGTGAAGGCCATCATGTCAATACTCAACCAAAGATCAAGTTGATCGGGGAAGTTCGGGTAAATGGCCTGGAATGGGAGGAGGCTGGTCTCGATATCTTGGGGACCAGACCTCGCTCTCATTTCCCTTGACGGGTTGCCTTGGCCGGACGTCAAGGAATCCAGTCATTTCGCCTGCAAATTGACACCGAAACCAGGTAGGGTGGCTACCTGAATTGGATACACCAAATTCCTGACACCCCTTGAGTTAAGGTTAAGGACAGTTAAATAGGTAACAATTCAAATAAATGTTGCCCAATTTGAACCCAACCACTGTTGTCGTGTGTCTTATTTCGGGGGTGGCCAGGCAAATCATTATGTGCATATATGAAAATACAGGTATTCCAAAATCTGGACAAAATCCAAAACATCACCCTGTTGTGCACAGCAAAATAGACTTCCTTTGTTCAATGCAGTATCTAGCTGTTAATCAAAGCCAGGGAACATCTCTGAGATATGAATGCATAAGTAAGTACATTATGTAGGGCATGGGCTTCAGTAAATAGACAATCAACAGAAATTGTCACAGTAAAGAGCAGCAGGGCCTCCTTTGTGTTTGCACCCAGGATCCATATTTTTCTTCTATGGGAGTAAATTTGTATTCTTTTCTCATTACCTTTGGAAAGATGTCACCAGGGCTGGTGATTTTGAATCCCTTCATTCTCTCATTGAGCTGCTTTCACATCATTTTTTTAAAGTTCAGTCTTAATTACAGTTTTATTTTTAATTGTATGCATTTTGTCTGGCTTTGGTCTCTGAAAGCCGAAAACTAGTAGCAAACACGCAAGCAAACAGCTGCATTTGCAACGACCCCCAAAATGTTCAGGTTACACTATACAACCGTGATAAAACAACTCTACTTTCAAAAAAATTCTTCTGAGAGACAGTGAGGAAAAACAGAAAAGCAACCCAGGAAAAAAGATAAAATAAGAAATATGGATTTGGAATGAGAAAGTAATTAGCACTCTCTAAAACTGGAAGCGCCCAGCCTAAACAGCTCTTCTAGTCTTCATTCCGAAAAGCAAACAATCCCAATTGGGAATTCCTTGGCAACACAAGAGCAAATACGTGACTTTTTACTCACTGCCAATCCTCCTGCCGTTGCTTAATCTAAGCAGACAGCAGCATGAAAAAATGTAAATACACCATATTTGTAAACACAGCCTTAAGTCATTTTGTTGCATGTTTTCTTCCAGTTTTTTTAAACATGGGGGGATGCATAGGAACCTTTGTGTCCAAAGCATTCCCTGCAAATAGTTCTGTACACCAAACTAATTTTTATTTTTAAGAAGCCATTATCAAAACTGCTGATGTAATAAGGCCCCCGGTATATAAAATACACTTAATAACTCAAACTTTGGTTATTTATTGTGAACTGGGGTGCCTTCTGCTTGATTCCATTTCCCAGAGAAATATAAGTGGGCCTTTCATCATGAACGATTCGATTTATGGCCAGCAGGCCAAGCTACATTAAGAAAGCCATACAATCCCTTCATTCAAGGCTTTAATAAGGAAGCCAAGGAAAAATTATCCTAGCTGGTTTGCGGGTGACAGCGCAAGAACCTTTTTTCTCCCCCTTTCTTTCTTTTTTTGGAGTCAGAAAGTTAGCGCCGTAGCTCCTTGTCAGCCCATTAAAAAGTAAAGCTGGCATCCCCCACTATTAGAAACATGTGTGCAAAGGAATTTTTCTTCTGGTAAGACATTCCAAATATTGTCCCAAAGCCAAACACTTTGGTGTTAGCCTAATTTAAGCAGTATGTTGGAATCAACGTGCAAGCCTTTGATCATATGGAGATGGTTTGTTACAAATTGAACTAACCCAGTCTCTATTTCTGGTGGATCAGAACTCGGGATTTGTTGAATTAAATGCCTCATTTAATGCAGTTTGTACATAAAAGAAAGCTGCAGTCAGGAATCTGATAGCGAATTTTTCACCTAACCAACAGGTCTACTTTTTCTATTATTATTATTACTTTTAAACCTAATCCATACTAGACCCGTACTGTTCCTAATCACCCTTGGGCTGTTTGAGCTGAAGGTTTAAATCAGCTCATACGTTACGGGAGGCAGGACATCACTGCATTATCGAACCGTGTAATAAGGAACACATTGGCATCCCGAGCTAAAATCATTTCGATGGCGCTAAAACCTAAAATAAAAATAAATAAGTGACCCTTGTGTTGTTGGCTGCCATTGAAAGAGTCCATTTTTTTGGTTGGGGAGAGCCATCACGGTAATCAACAAAATATAATGTTGTGAGCTTTCAGGATTTGTTGCTTTATCTCAGCATTGTTTCCCTCTAGTCTACGCTACACTCCTATTTTTTCACAACCAAAGCCATCCTGGGGGTTAAAGGAGCATGAAATAACAACCTCTCACATATGGCTGCAGTTTCTCTTCATTTCTCCGACTTATAATATCTCTAACTGTAGAAAACGATATTATAAACTATCATTAGTGCATTTCATTTTCCTTTCTTCTCTCTTTCTCCACCCTGCCCCATACTTTTGCATGGGGAGGGAGGAACTACATGAAATGTGTGCATACCATGATGCATTCCAGACAGGATCGAGACAGAAACATGAATTGTATTTAAGAAGAGAGGAGAAGACACATTTCCCAAGGAATGATGCATGGCAGATCGTCCACAAACAAGCATACTTCTACATGGATGATGCTGAAATTTGAAATGAGAGAAACTCTAAGATGTACATGAAATTTAAAAGCAAGAGGTGAAACCTGTTCCCCTAAACCAGGAGGATGGTCATGCTTTGGTCCTGATAGCACATGTGTCTAATCTGGGCGGCTTCTCTGGCTTTCAATCTCACTAAGATTACTGAATCATTTATCAGCCCATTAGAGCTCTCAGATCATCTGGAGAAGTCCTTCTTTATGTCCCACCACTTTTTCAAGCTCTTTTGGTGAGATGTTCTAGGAGGGTTGAATGAAAAATAATGCCTCCACCTTCGTAACTCTTCAACAGATGGCAAAACTAGTATGCGGCAGGTACTGGCTTGTTCAGTAGACTCTCCTTTACAGTTTCATTTTGGATAAAATAAATTATCAAGATGAGATTCAGAATTGATCCTTTGTTTTCTGAGACAGTATAAATGTGTGTGTGTGTGTATATATCTCTCTCTCTGTGTGTGTGTGTGTGTGTGTGTATGAATGCATGTCAAGGATTGTGTGAGCCTTTAAAGTGGTCAATAGTTTATGATGACTACATGAATTTTAGAGGTGGTTTTTCCAGTTCCTCCCATTGAAATACAGCCTGAGCAGGGCATATTGTGAATTTTGAAATTCAAAAATGTCAAAATCCGAAAGTGTCCATCTGGGTGGTTGAGGTAGCATCACCTTTGCTTTCTGATGTTTCAATGGACTCAAAACTGTTTCATGCACAAAATTCAAATTACCTTCAGGCTGTATGTATAAGCTGAATATGAAGCATAAATGAATTTCTTGTTTACATCTGGCTACTCTAGATTACAAGATATGCTATATCCTTACTCAAATTTAGAAAAGAGCTAACCAAGGTGCTGAAACCTGTCCACAAATTGATTTCAGCACCTTGGATAGATGCTGTAACGTTCAGGCTAATATCAGCAGTAGATCCTGAGATTTGTACTTTGGTGATGCACTGGCACTCTTTTTTTAAAAAAAAAAGTTTTCAGAATACAGTAAAAAGAGGGTGGACATATTTATGGTATAGGAAAGTAGGAAATTTAGATAGTGATAATGAGGGATAAACGGGTGGATTGGGGGAAATAAAATAAGGGGGGAAGTGTGAAAGGGAAGGTTTGGAAAGTTAGTAGGGTAGGGTATGTTTGACTTCAACTCTTCTTCGCTTCAGGTGTATCTATCTTTCTATGTCCAAATGTCCTCTCTCGGTAGATTAGCTAGCTCCTTCGTATAACCATACTTGAGGCCATTTAATTTTTATTTTTACCATATCTCAATTAACCATTTCAGGTTCTCTTGCATTATGAAGTTCGTTACTGGAGTCCAATCTGTTTTTGATGTCTTTAAGTTCTGCTTTATGCTTATACATTGGGTTAATTTGTCTATATTAATAATATCTATAATTTTCATTCACCATTGTTCTTGAGATGGGATCTCTTTCGTTCTCCAGAATCTTGCATAATTTATCCTGGCCACAGTCACCAGATAATTAAAGAGTTTGTCCTTATTATATTCCATTTTGAAATCAATTATTCCTAAAGGGAAGTATTCTAGTTTTAATTCCATTTTTATGTCCAATATCTTTTCTATTTTTCATGCATTTTTTTCAGTATGATTTGGCAATTTTGCATGCCCACCACATATGGTAAAAAGAACCAGTTTTTTCTTCACACTTCCAGCATCTATCATTAGTTTTGGGGTAGCATTTGGCCAGTTTCTTGGGCATTATGTACCACCTGTACATAATTTTAGCCAGTTTTCTTTTAGATCAAATGCATATGTCTATTTTATTTTCTTATTCCACATTTTTGCCAGTACTCCAAATTAATTGAATGCTCAATATTTGCGGCCCATTTGACCATACAGTCTTTGATTAACTCTGTTTCTGTGGACCATTCTGGTAATTTCATGTAGATTGTTGTTATTGTTTTGTTTTCTGAGATTAGTATCTTATCCCAAAATGTTTCTTTGTCCATGAAACCAACATTTTTGTCTTTTGTATAATACTCTCTAATTTGTCTATATTGAAACCGATGCACTGGCACTCTTTGACAGACTTTATAAAACTACAAGTTCCATGAGTCCATGGCTAACATAGTATCAAAATGGCATTCATTCTACAATGTGGATGCACTTTTACTAAACCAAACAAAAAATAAACATGTGCCCTTCTATTTTCAAAAAAGAGCCATGGAAGTGAGGGGTTCAAAAAGAAGCCTTGAACTTTGGCAAGCAGTGGGAGAGCCTATGAAAAAGCAAATATACATATTGGGGGTTCTATTGGAATTAAGATTAAAAATAGATTTCAATGGATTTCCAAAGGTTTTCATGGCTGGAATCACTGGGTTGTTGTAGGTTTTTCGGGCTATATGGCCATGTTCTAGAAGCATTCTCTCCTGACGTTTCATCTGCATCTATGGCAAGCATCCTCAGAGGTTGTGAGGTCTGAGGATGCTTGCCATAGATAAAGGCAAAACGTCAGGAGAGAACGCTTCTAGAACATGGCCATATAGCCCGGGCAACCTACAACCACCCACTAAGTGGATTTCCCATATGAAACATTGTTTTTAGCAAGAGAAGCTTTTAATCTCCTTAAGTTCATTTCTAATCTCCCTTAGAAGTGCCTGTCTAAGCAATATTACATTGATAGAAACAATTACATTTATTAAAAAAATAAACTAAATGGCAGTCAGCACAGTGCTGAGAAATATCTCTCACACATGGTACTCTCCCAAATGAATACCACTTTGCCACAGGTAGGCAGGGGGCTTTTATGTAGACTGTTAGCTCAGCTTTCATTAAAAATGCACACATTCCGTTCCTGGTTTACCTCCGCCGCCATCGCCGCTGCCACTTGCTGGCCGCGCTTTCAGCAATAAAAGCAAACACTTTGCAATTCATAATGCACCTTTATCCTGCCTGCACAAGTGACCTCTTCTCCTTTATGCACCTCACAAATGAGCGCACACAAAAGGGGACAGAGTAAGCAGAAAAATAAACAGGCGTCCTTCTCTCCAAGCTCTGGAAGAAAGTGAACACAGAGGTTAGAGAAGGTTTCACAGATGGGAAAGGTAATTGTTTTTTTTGTTTTATTATTACTATTTCTTTAAAAGCCAGCTTACCAATGTGCTGTCATACTGCAGTCATAGCATCTTAGCAAGGACGGTATCTTGCCTGAATATCAAACAAAGAGTGGGTGCTAGAAAAAAATATTGTACGAAAGTTGACTGGCACAACCTAGGGATCACAACCAGACACAGTGAAGACATCTACTCTTGCGCTATGCTATTCTGCTGCCAAGTATGCATTCCCAGTGTGGAACACATCTCACCACACTAAAACAGTGAATGTGGCTCTTAATGAGACATGCCACAATATCACAGGGTGTCTGCGCCCTACACTACTGGAGAAATTACACTGTTTAGCTGGTTTTGCACCACCTGGCATCCGCTGGAGAGTAGTAACCAATAGTGAAAGGTCCAAGGCAGTGACATCTCTGGCCCATCCCCTGTTTAGGTATCAGCCAGCACACCAACGACTTACATTAAGAAATAGTTTTCTAAGATCTACAGAGACACTCACTGAAACTCCTCAGCAAGCAAGAGTCCAAAAGTGGCAGGCTCAAACCCGGAACCTCAATCAATAGCTGATACCAAATGAGAAACTCCTTCCTGGGCACACAGAAAACTGGGTGACTTGGAAGGCGCTGAACAGAGTGCGCTCTGCCACCACGAGATGCAGAGCCAACCTTAAGAAATGGAATCCACAACATGTGAGTGTAGAGAAGAGCAAACCACAGACCACCTACGGCAATGCAACCTGAACCCTGCCACATGCACAATGGAGGACCTCCTTATAGAAACAGCAGAGGCACGCTAAGTGGCCAGCTAATGGTAAAAGGACATTTAATCGAATACCAAGTATCACCTTCTGATCACCTTCTGTATCATCTTCTGATACAATTTGCAATCAGATAATATGTGTACTATATCCTGATTTTCAGGTGCTTCACAGATACAGATCCATTTTGTTTGTTTGTTTGTTTTAATGCAATTCAACTATTTGGTTCGCTCCTGACATGATAAATAAAATAAATTATAAGAGATGCTATTAAATCTCCCATATCTGACCCTTGTATCAAGCTGTTCAAATCTAGCTCAAGTGAATACCTCTCTAAAATGTTTGGGTATTTGCATTTTTAGATAGTTGGCAATTTGAAAGGTATGTTTCTATTGACTCAACAATATAACAAAAGGGAAGCTTAGGGAAAGGTTTTGCTGAGTAGTGAATCTTGGAGAAAATTGGAAGGAGAGAAGAAAAGTTGTGCACAGTACAGGGAGTGTACTGTGTACTGTACAGGGAGTTTATTTTTTTGTTTTCCGACTATGGCACCCTTAAGGGGTTTTCTGTGGCTGAATGGGAAATCCAATCCTGGCCTCCAGAGTCATAACCGAATGCTCAAACCACTACACCATGCTCATTCTACCCCAATTGAATTGTTTGTGTCAAAGACAGGAATTTAGCCAACATGTTGAAATGTTAAGGGGAAAGTAATCCTTCTTCTATAGTTGGAACGGACTAGTAAAATATAAAACTCTATATGGCTCTGGCCCAGTGTACTTGTCCGGACATATCTGCCCCTACGTCCCACTTCATAACCTAAGATCATCCAGGGAGGCTCTACTCTCGCTCCCGTCAACGTCACAAACTCGGCTGGTGAGGATGAGGGACAGGGCCTTCTCGGCAGTGACCCCCCGCCTGTGGAGCGCACTTCCAAATGAGATACGATCGACCTGATCCCTCCTGGCTTTCAGGAAGAAAGTAAAAATGTGGTTGTGGGACCAGGCCTTTGGTCAACAGACATAAAGCAGCACTTTGGTTGAAATGGACTGGAAAGATGATTTATATGAGGATATAGTGTTTTAGTAACTCAATGTTTTATATTGTTTAATTAATGGCCTATGTATTTTTATGTATTTTATGCATTTTTATGGTTAATGGTTAGGCTTAATGGTTATTGTTTTAATTGTTCTTGTAATGGCATCAAATTGCTGTCTATGTAATCTGTCCTGAGTCCCCCTCCCGGGGCAGAGAAGTGACGGGTCATAAAAACCAGAAATAAATAAATAAATAATAAAATGGCAGACGTCCACTTCTGAGAGTAGCCCATTAGAGGAATGGTTCCACTGAACATGGGATCCCACCAAGCTGCCATATTATATGCATATCTGTGAAGCAGATGCCATGGAAAATAAATGATACATACACAGGCAATGGTTGTATTTAGGAGCTGGGCACGGATGACAAATGAAGCCAATGAGGTCATATAATAATACACTTATTCATGCAGAACCATGTTCTATCTATATGCCAGCATACTGTATGTTTTCTTAATGTTTCTTCTCACCCTTTACCAAAAAAATATGGTGAAAGCATTCTGTATGTCTATATACCAGTGAGAATAAAAATAAATTTTATTTATTTATTAAGAACATTTGTATCCCGTCCTATTCTCAACCTCCGAAGAGGGACTCAGGGCGGCTTCCAACAATATAAACACACCAACAAAATACACAATTACATGACATGATAATAAATATATATTTAAAAACAGTTTGCCAAGTTTAAAATGTGCTCCAAATTAGTCCAAAGAATGCGGTCCATACAATCTCATCTAAGCCAATAAAAATGGTCTATTCTGCAAACGCTTGCTCTCACAGCCAAGTCTTAAGTGTCTTGAGAAAAGTCAGGAAGGAGGGGGCAGATCTAACCTCTTTAGGAAGGGAGTTCTACAGCCGAGGGGCCACCACAGAGAAGGTCCTGTCTCTCGTCCCACCAAATGCCACTGCGATGGTGGCAAGACCGAGAGCAGGGCCTCCCCAGATGACCTTAAAGTCCTTGATGGTTCATAGAAAGAGACCTGTTTGGACAGGCAAAGTGGACCAGAGCCGTTTAGGGCTTTATAGGTCAAAAGCAGCACTTTGAATTGTGCCCGGAAGCTAGTAGATAGCCAGTGGAGCTGGTGTTACAAGGGCGTTGTGCGCTCCCTGTACCTTGCTCCCAGAAGTATTCTGGTTGCCGAGCATTGGACTAGCTGAAGCTTCTGAGCAGTCTTCAGAGGCAACCCCACATAGAGCGTGTTGCAGTAGTCTATTCAGGATGTAACAAGAGCGTGGACCACCGTGGCCAAGTCAGACCTGTCAAGAGATGGGCGCAGCTGATGCACAAGTTTTAGTTGTGCAAAAGCTCCTTTGGGCACCGCTGAAACAAATCTATACGCCATTATTTATTTATTTATTTATTTATTTATTTGGACTTATATGCCGCTAACTCCATACGGCTCGCAGCGGCTTACAAAGTCAAGAAACAACAATACAGAATAAAAAGACAGACCAGACAGTACACAACACAGGGAATGGGGGAAGTGGAGCAGAGTCAGGGTTCGGGCAACACAGGGTGGTCTGGGGCCTATGTTAGACCCATCAGGCCATCAAAGGGAGGGAGGGAGAGGGGGCTCGAGGAGAGACTCCCCCGCTGGCCGAGAGAGAAGAGTGTGGGCCAGCCTCCTCCGCCCCGTAGCCCGGTCGAAGATGACAGGCACAGTGGATCGGCAATGTTCAGCGGCTTCGGGGATAGCCGGTAGCTACGCTTGGCGCCTGAGCCCCAAAAGGTCCTCGAGTGAAAGAATCGCCTAGGCCTGGGCTCGGGGAGCCTCCTCCCCTCCTGTTGGCTAGCCGACCTCCTCCCCTCCTGTTGGCTGGCCGAGCGTCTGGAGGGTCCGGAGGGTCGGAAACCCCGGCGCTGGAAGTCTCTGGGGGGGTCGGAGGGAGAGGGGCTGGTGGTCCTCGGCCTGCGACGGCGCCTCCTCCGGCGGCGATGCGGCCTCCGTTCCAGGTGTCCGCTCACCGTGCCACCCTCTAGGCTGGCTGTCCTCTGGGTCGTCTCTCCACGGGCTGGGCCGCCGATATCCCGTGAGTCGTCCTCTCCGTCAGGCCAGCGGTTCCCGAGCTTGCCCGTATCCTAGCCGCTAGGGCTGACTCCAGGCCAACCTCCGCCTCAAACTGCAGGATCTCCAACAGGGGCGGGGGCCCCGCCAGTGGTTCCTCCAAAGACCAGGGAGGTGCCCTGGAACTATGGAGGGCACCCTCTCTGTCTGGGGTGATCAACCTCACCAGAGGACCCATTCCATGAGAAAAAGGGCCCGGCTGAGCTCAGCGTTCGTGCTTCTGCTCAACGCGGCCATCTTGATCAGGCTTCCCATCCCTCATAATTGACACAACAGAAAGATGATATTCAGTCTTCATATTCTACTTGTTTCCATCTTGTATTGTGATGTGAGAACCACCTCCGGCTAAGTCAAATAACCTAGGCCACTTTATTCAAAAAGGACTAAGTCCCATCATTTCATATATACTTTGGCAAGCTTTGTATCTACTTTCCCCCCAGTAATTGGCATTAGCATGTCTTACTTAGAGAGATGATTGGCCAAAACTAACAAAATGAAGTTCGACAGTGACAAATGCAAGATAGTCCACTGAGGCAGAAAAAAATGAAATGCAAAGATACAGAATGGATGACGATCTCTGGCTCGAGAGCAGTACATGTGGAAAAGATCTTGGAATCCTCGTGGACAGGAAGGTGAACATGCGCTAACAATGTCATGCGGCGGCAAAAAAAAAAAGCCAATGGGACTTTGGCCTGCATCAATAGGAGACTAGTGTCTAGGTCCAGGGAAGTCATGCTCCCCATGCTCTATTCTGCCTTGGTTAGACCACACCTGGAATACTGTGTCCAATTCTGGGCACCACAATTGAAAAGAGATATTAACAAGCTGGAATGTGTCCAGTGGAGGATGACTAAAATGATCAAGGGTCTGGAGAATAAACCCTATGAGGAGCGGCTTGAAGATGTGGCCATGCTTAGCCTGAAGAAGAGAAGGCTGAGAGGAGACGTGATGGCGGCCATGTATAAATATGTGAGAGGGTGTTGGGCCTGTGGCTTCTGTGGCTTCAGGGGTTGTGGGTTGTGGTGGTGTGCAGGGATCTGTGTGATTTTCAGTGCAGGGCCAAGGTGATGAAACTCTGGAAAAGCAGTTATGGGAATTTAGTTTTTCTGAGAGTCTAGTGAGCGGGAATTGAGACACCTGGCTTGCTGATTCTAGCCGCAGCTGTGACTTTCCCAGGGAAAAGGGAGGGAAATGTGAGAATGTTGAGATCTTGTTATTAGCCCTGTCAAGGTTGAAATTCAGTTCCTGGTTAACTTTCGATTCTACTGCAAGCAGTTCCATGAACTCCTGATGTCATGATTTTTTGGCCATTCATGACAGAACTTGAGCTTGCCTTTTTTGGAACTAACCTAGTTTTAAGTTCTTAGTGGATTTATATTCAGAGACCTTACAACTTAATTAGCCTGAGGCTTTGGGAACATTTCCTGTGATTTTCTCGAATGCTTTTTGCCTTGGCTATTTTCATGTTTACTGTTAGTTTTTGGACATTGTTTACTTAAATAAATAGACTGTTATTTCCAGCCGTGATTGTGTGAATATTTAAAGGGCCCTGGTTCATGGCCGGCGTGCGATAGAATGAGTCATGGGGAGTCATAGGGAGGAGGGAGCAAGCTTGTTTTCTGCTGCCGTGGAGACTAGGATGTGTAAAAATGGCTTCAAGCTACAGGAAAGGAGATTCCACCTGAACATTAGGAAGAACTTCCTAACTATGAGAGCTGTTCAGCAGTGGAACTCTCTGCCTCAGAGTGTGGTGGAGGCTCCTTTTTGGAGTCTTTTGGCTGGATGTCAGGTTCGCAGGTTCGCAGTTTGGGTGTGATCCTGGACTCATCGCTGAGCCTGGAACCCCAGGTTTCGGTGGTGACCAGGGGAGCATTTGCACAGTTAAAACTTGTGCGCCAGCTGCGCCCGTACCTTGAGAAGTCTGACTTGGCCACGGTGGTCCATGCTCTGGTTACATCCCATATAGATTACTGGAATGCTCTCTACGTGGGGTTGCCTTTGAAGACTGTTTGGAAGCTGCAACTAGTCCAATGGACAGCAGCCAGGTTGATAACAGGAGCGGCATTCAGAGAGCGTACAACTCCCCTCTTGTGCCAGCTCCACTGGCTGCCAGTTTGCTACCGGGCACAATTCAAAGTGCTGGCTTTAGCCTTTAAAGCCCTAAACAGTTTGGGCCCAACTTACCTGTCCGAACGCATGTCTCCCTATGAAACATCGAGATGTTTAAGATCATCTGGAGAGGCCCTGCTCTCGGTCCCGCCTTCTTCGCAGGCGCGACTGCCGGGGACGAGAGACAGGGCCTTTTCAGTGGTGGCTCCTTGGCTTTGGAATGCCCTGCCTAAAGACATCAGATCGGCCCCCTCCCTCGTGACGTTTCGCAAGTAAGTCAAGACCTGGTTATTTGAGCAGGCATTTGTTGATGAAATATAAGGCTTAATTGGATATAAGGAATGACGACGATGTGATGGAAACTGATTTCAACATGACGCTGAGGCTGCAATTGTATGTGTTAAATTGTTAAATTGTTATTATATGTTTTTTTCTGGGGGGGGGGTTGACTTGTTGCTGTGTTGTATTGAGGGCAGAGACTGCCTGTGTAAACCGTCCCGAGTCGCCTTCGGGCTGAGAGGGGCTGTATAGAAACGTGACAAATAAATAAATAAATAAATGTCAGGGGTGCTTTGAATGCAATTTTCCTGCTTCTTGGCAGAATGGGGTTGGGGTTGGACTGGATGTTCCATGAGTTCTCTTCCGACTCTAGGATTCTATGATTCCAGCAAAATAAAGAAAAACGGCAATGGTGTTTTATCATTCTTTTATAAAGTCAGTACAGAAATCTAAGAGAAGTTCCCTCCTTTATTAAGATAGGCTTCAACTAGCAAGGAACTCGACCCTTTCTCAGTAGATTGAATGAACCATCACAGAGAGGAAGGGATGCAGAAGTCCTTTTCCAATGATCTAGTGTGTCTGTATGCACCTAAATCTGGATTCAATCCACTCTTCCCAAAGTGAAAACTCTTCTTTTCTGAATGAAAAGAAGAGGGGGGAAAAACAGAAGAAAAAGAGATGAAATAAATAATGGCAAGCATGAGGAAAATTGCTATGTACTGAAAAGATGTATGGCTTAGCGAAACACATTTCTGACAAGAGTAATCCCAGCGATACTGGAGACAAGCTGGCATTTTGGCCCACATCCTCTCAGACTTTACACATCCCCGGCAGAGGGAATTCTCATCACTTTTTGGACATAAATAATAAGTCGAGGTGAGTGCGTGTGTGTTGGTTATTTCAAAAGAAAATCCCTCACACTGCCAGAGTGAAGTCTTATTTTTGGAGAGTTGAATTCTCAACTGAACTCTGAAGGAAAAGCAATCTTGAAAAAGAACAGTAAGAGAGCGTAACCCACTCATTATTCCAGAATAGTTCTCATTACTGAAGTGATGATAACACAGGCGGGACTTCTGGCTCATGCAGTCAAACAACAGGCACAATGGGATTTCCAATGACTCTGAGGACTTTGAGATGGGAAGCAGCAATGAGCTCAAATTATTGAAATGCCCGTTATTTAAATTTAGTATAAGAGATTCAGTTTTCTTATCTTTTTTTGAAAATATTTTTTATTATTAATATATCAACAGTGGTAAAAATAAAAAATAAAAAGTAAGGGAAAATAGAAGGGGGGAGAGACCATACGTGGAAAGTGGAAGAACATTTGTTTTATAGAAAAGTCAGAAAATTTAAGAAGAGTCCAAAATCCAAGATGGAATTTTTTTTTAAAAAAAGTAAAAACCTAGAGGAAGACAAATAAAATAAAAATAAAAAAATAAAAAAAATGGGGTGGGTGGGGGTGTGGGGGTCCGTTGACTTCCATTCTGTGCTTTGGCAGATTTTCTTTTTCTGAAGCTTCCTAATTTTATTAGGATAAAAAGTATTGTTGTGTTACTTATTCTATAGATTTAGTATTTTTAAAAAAGAATTGAGCAAAGAAAAATATGTCTATTTGTATATAATTTGGAGAGACACCTCTAAATGTCACCTTTCGAGTTCTTTTCTTTTTCATAATCATCAAAAAGTGTCCAGTCCATCTTTCTTATTGGATTCCCCAAGTTTGACTTTAAGAGAAAAATAAGTTGGATTCAGTTTTCTTAACTGCTCCAAATCCAGAGCTACTCTGCAATTTATTTACTTATTTCGGACATTTGTATCCTGTCTTATCTTGACCTCCGCAGAGGGTCTCAGGGCGGCTAACAACCAGCACACCATGGTGCCCACAACCAAAAGCATAAATTTAAATAAAAACAATATAAAAACAGTATAAAAACATTCAAACAGTCTCCGATTTAAGTCATCATCCTAAAAGCAGTCCGTCAAGTCCATTAAAGCCGTCGCTTTGCCAGCAGGTCAGCCTAGCCTGCAAAGGCCTGATCCCATGGAATTCACTTGTTTCCGAAAGGTCAGGAGAGATGTGTAGCACAGCAGTTCTCTTTCGTGCCTGGGGGGCAAGGGGCAGAACCGGGGCCCCCACTTGCAGTAGGACCAGCAGCGGCTGAGATAGACTCTGAGGAGGATTTGGAGGGCCTGGAAGAAGGAGATTTTGCCATTGCTGGGCCTTCTTCTCCCACAGAAAGTTTGGCATGGGATGAAGGCTGGCCTGATCCTTACGAGGATATGGAAAGCCAGGTGCAAAGTGAAAGCAGTGATAGCGAAGCTTATGAACGGCCGGGAGGGAGAGGTTCCCAAGAAAGAATGCATGAAGAACTGGAGGAGGGTGGCTGGGAAGAAGATATGGAAGCCGGCTCTCACGGAGATAGAGAACCAGGTGCTGGGAGACAAGGTCGAACCTTCGATAGGAGACGGAGCATTGAGGCTAGCAGGAGGGGCTGGTTTCATAGCCTAGACAGGCCGAGGTCCCAAAGCAGAGATTGGAGACGAAGAAGCCTAGAGCGTCGGGGACCTCGGCAGAAAGATTAAGTATAGGATCCGTGGGAACGGATCCTCAGTACTTCGGCCACGTCTCATCTGAGCAGGCGTGTAGCGAAGCTCGACCACGGAGCTAAGTTTGGCTAGTGGCCTATTCAAGTCTTGTTTTGTATCTTGCAACCTTGCTTTGTTCCCTTGATCCGCTTTGCTGAGCGGAGCCTTGCCAAGCCTTTGGAAACTTACCAAGTTGTTTTGGACAATTGATCACCTTTTGCCTTTGGATTTGCTTTTGCTATTTTTATGGACAATTTACCTTTTGAACTGTTTTCTATATATTCAATAAAGTAGTTAGCCTTCATAACGTCTCTGTGTGTGTGATTAAGGGGCCGGTCAAGTCCGTGCATCGTGACAGGATGGAGCACATCTAATTTCATTTTGGAGGGAGTTCCACAGCCAAGGGGCCACCACAGAAAAGGCCCTGTCCCTTGTCCTCACCAAACGTGATTGCTATGATGGGGGGGCAACGAGCAGGGCTACCCCTAGGTGGATCATAGCGGGAGATACATTCGGACAAGTAAACTGGGTCAGAACCATTCAGGGCTTTATAGGCAGCCAGTGGAGCTTGTGTAGCAAGGGTGTTGTGCGCTCCCTGTACCCCGCTCCGGTGAGCAACCTGGCTGCCAAGCGTTGGACTAGTTGGAGTGAAGGAGTTAATGAGCTTAATAGTACAAAATGCTGAAATATTAACTTAAAATAGAGTGTCCCTTTTGACAAAAGGGGAAGGGAAGACCGAAGGATAAGGGGAGATTATGTATCTTGAAGACACAGGGTGGCCTAACAATTCAATGCTTATCTATATACAAATAATATAATGTTTCTCTATGCTGGCACCGCATATGTAGAACTTATTAGTTAAAGGTGTCAAGATGGCAAAATAATGAGAAAAGCATGCTTTTAAGAACCTGAGCAGAGAGGTTACACCATGGCCTAGTAAAAATTGTATAAAAGATAACAAAAAAGATTGTAACAGGACGGGCAGCTCTTTCTTTGAAGACACACTGGTCTTTCAGCTGTTCCGTCTCTGTGTGGCCACGCTGAAATAAAAGATTTTTGCGTCACTCAAGGAGACTGCTTGCTTCTGTGGATTCTGTTGCCTGCTCTGTGGGACCGAGGTTTTTAGGGGTTCTCTTTCATGAGCTTCTGGGCAGTCTTCAGAGGCAACCCCATGTAGAGTGTATTGAAGTAGTCTATTCGGGATGTAACCAGAGCATGGACTACCATGACCAAGTCAGACTTCCCAAGGAATGAGCGCAGCTGGCGCACAAGTTTTAACTGTGCAAAAGCTCCCCTGGCCACTGCCGAGACCTGGGGTTCCAGGCTCAGTGATGAGCCCAGGATCACACCCAAGCTGCGAACCTGTGCCTTCAGGGGAAGTGTAACCCCATAAAGCACAGGCTGTAACCCTCTTTCACTTGTATGATCCCCCTCTCCTCCTAAACTCAACTTCTTCTTGTGTTTGTCAATCAGTCCGCATCTTCTCAGACTCTTTGATTTTCCTCTTCCTCATCTATTACTGTACATTGCTTCAAACACATTGCCTCTCAACATCCTATTTTTCAGATACCTTCTCCCACATTCCTTAGATCTTTCCTTAAGCTTTCTAATTCAATTATTCTCAATTGCAGTTGTTGTGTGCCTTCAGGACTCCTTCAACATTGCCATATAATCCAGATTTTCAAAGCAGATGATCCGTGTTATCTGCTTTGAACTGGATCATCTGAGTCTACACTGCCATATAATCCTGTTCAAAGCGGATTATCAGGATTTTATATGACAGTGTAGTTGTTTCTGACTTCTGGTGACCTTAAGGCAAACATATTCTGGGATTTTTTGGGTCTCAGGTTGTGTGACTCATTGCGTTTCCATGCCCAATTGGGAACTGAACTTTGATCTCCATAGTCATAGTCCAACACTCAAACCCCTATGGCATACTGACACTCTTCATGCTATTTGTCAATTGTTTTGGGGTAAACCATATGTAAGACAATGCCATAGCTCAATACTGTGGAATTCTGGGGATTGTAATTGTACAAGGTTTTTAGCCTTCTCTGTCAAGGAGTCCTGGTGCCTCACCAAACTACAACAATAATCATACATGGTCAGACCTTCGCAATTGCTGGACTCCCATACAAGTATAAACCACAAATGCTATTTTTTTAACCCGAGGGAACTCCTCTTTAGGAATGTCTAGGTTCTCCAGCATGATCTTAGGGTCAACTTCTGCTGGACATTGACTATAGAATCATACTTGAGGGCCCAGCAATTTCTAGAGCAGTGTTCTTCCTGAGAAATCTAGATCCTCCAACATGGACGTTTGATCAGATTCTGGCAAAAGTCACTCTTGCAGGCCCAGAGATGTCTAGAATGAACATTTTAGTCAGGTGCATGAATAATCAGATTTACAAAAGGCAAATCCTCAAATGGGAAGGGTCATCAGTACTTACATATCCCCTTCAAATCCAAGAGAAATGAATTTAGGCCACATCACACATAGTGCTAACATACCATATTATAATACGAGGGTTGAATGAAAAGTAATGCCTCTACATTGGGTTTGGATGGGAATATTTTAATAAATCAAATGCATTAATAATCCTTAGGATGAGCTCTTTAACTACCACTAGTCACTTTTACGCACAATCACCAGACAATTGGATACATTTCTGCCATCAATGAGCATGTTTTCTGAAGCCATCACGGAAGAAATCTGTGTGCTTTCATTTCAGGCGTCAGCATCCTGGGTACCCATCGTGCCCATATCTTCCAATAGCCAAGCAAAGCAATAATGTTACCCAGACGTTTCTGTGAAATGCCAATTATGCTTGAAATTTCTCTCTGAGTGATACGACGATTGTCCTGAATCAATCTGGCAACCTTTTGCTCGGTGGTTGCTGTCACAGGAGGTCCAACTCTTTGTTTGTCACACAAGTCAGATGTTCCCACCTCAACATCTTGAAACTTACTCGCCCAACGACGCACAGTACTCACATCAAAACAATCCCCATAAACAGCTTGCATTCTCTGATGAATCTCCTTTGGGTGACACCTTCTGCTGTCAAGAATTCAATGACTGCACGTTGGTTAAGTCGCATTGACTGACCGTCTGCGCAGGGTTCCATACTTCGCACTTTAACAACACAACCATTCAATGTGAAGGCTTCCTGCCAAAATGGAACTGTAGAGGAGAGTCTACTGAACAAGCCAGTACCTGCAACATACTAGTACTGCCATCTGTTGTGGAGTTACGAAGAGGAAGGCATTACTTTTCATTCAACCCTCGTATGATTGAAAGCTGGGCTTCTTCTCCAAAGAAGACACATATTATCGTGATATCTTTTATCCAGTTGTCTCCACCACTTTGGAGTTTGACCCTACCACTCATACTTTCTTTTTTGGTATCTATTTATCACTGCCGGTAGCATTTTGTTTAGTCTTTAAGGAAAGTACCACCCAAAACCAGACATTTTTATACCAACATTCATCACTAATGAAGATATCCCTGACCTCAACCAAACCTTGTGTTTTCTCGATTGTTCTTTTATGTTCCACTAACCCTGAGGCTACTGTGTTTAAAGTTTACATTGAGAAAATCATTTATAATTGGTTTGTTTGAATCGTGCCTTCTGCAAAACCATCAGGAACGGCAATATTAATTAGCATGGCTTACTCAGAAGTCTTGCGAAAGTAAATCATTTTCTCCTCCTTTTAGAGAAAAAAACCCTTTTAGTATTTTACTGGTTATAACAAATGATGCAGATATAAATTACAGCGAGAGGGTGGGAAAGAGGAAGAAAAAGCACAGGATAATCTATACCAAAGCTGTCCATTTGAATAATTGATTCTTTCCCCCTTGAAATATTTTTTAGTGATACAGCCACATTTGCTCGAGCAAAATATGGCAGTTGGAAAAATGGTGAAATCCAAGCGAAAATGCTAATTGACTCCATTTGTTGTGTCAGAGGATTAAAACTAAATAAATGTGACCTAATACATTATATCATGGGTTACATTTTAAAAGCATAGGAGGTTTTTTCCATACAAGGTATGTAATTATGCCATTATTTAGCTCAGAACAGAAAGAATGGCAGAGAACACAAGAAAATTTTGTTACTACATAGAAGAACATGTTTTCTGACACACAGAGAGAATATTTGTAATCCTACTCACAAGAGTTTTAACGACCTTTACACATTCAACCGTCTTGCAAGCTACACATCAAAACCCAAGAAACTAGAAAACATTAACCCAATTTTCTTGTCCTCCTTGTGAAAGGCTTTCTTGACTGATTGAAGTGAAAAGGTGATCAAGGGATTATATATAAACATGTGAAAAATGTCACATTTTAAAAATATAAAAAATATATAGATTTTACACAAAAAGCAACATTTTCACAAATTTTGCGCAAAAATATTGAATGAACTTTATACATTCAACCATCTTGCCAGCTACACATCAAAAGCTGAAGAAGTAGAAAATATTGACGCAATTTTCTTGTCCTCCTTGTGAAAGGCTTTCTTGACTTATTGAAGTGAAAAGATGATCAAGGGATTATATATAAACGTGTGTGTATGTGTGTATGTGGAAATGTCACATTTTCAAAATGTAAAAAATATGGGTTTTACACACACACAAAACCTTATTTTCACAAATTTTGAGCCAAAAAATTGAATGAGCTTTATACATTCAACCATCTTGCAAGCTACACATCAAAAAGTTGAAGAAGTAGAAAATATTAATCCAATTTTCTTGTCCTCATTGTGATAGGTTTTCTTGACTGATTGAAATGAAAAGAGGATTAAGGGATTATATATACTGTAAATGTGTGTGTGTGTGTGTGTGTAAAAATTTCAAATTTGAAAAATGTAAAAAAGTATTATTTTGCCCAAGAATATGTTCACACAAAAAAATGCAAACAATCTTTATATGTTCAACCATCTTGGAATCTACACATCAAAACCCGAGGAAGTAGAAAACATTAACCCAGTTTTCTTGTCCTTATTGTGATAGGTTTTCTTGACTGGTTTTATATATTGTAAACGTGTGTGTGTGTGTGTAGAAATTTCACATTTGAAAAATGTAAAAAGATATTATTTTGCCCAAAAAATATTTTCACAAATTTTGCACACAAAAAATGAAAACAACCTTTATACATTCGACCATCTTGGAAGCTACACATCAAAACCCGAGGAAGTAGAAAACATTAACCCAGTTTTCTTGTCCTCCTTGTGAAAGTCTTTCTTGACTGATCAAAATGAAAAGATAATCAAGGGATTATATATAAACATGTATACATATTTGTGGAAATGTCCCATTTTAAAATGTAAAAAAGATATGATTTTGCACAAAAAGACATTTTCAAAAATTTTCTTTAGGAGAGATAAACCAGGATATAATAATAGTAGTAGCAATAATAATAATAATAATATACAGAAACAGTTGAATATAGCTGTCTTTCAGAAAGGTGTACGGTTATGTAATTGCCTACATTAGGGAAAATGTGTACATAAATGTCTATATGATGGGAGATAATGTACAGAAAATGAATATTTTTCCACATGGAAATAAAAATTATAATATAGTTTGAGATGAACCAAGTATGTGAGAAGAAGGAAGACAAGATTCAAAGAAAGGAAAGGAAATTGGGACAAAGAATGTTTCATCCACATATTGTGAATATCTTAACCTAAAAGCTTCTCGTCCCTATTTCCCAGGCGCTTGTATAAATGACGGACATTCATCTTTCCAACTAGAACAACGGGGCGGATAATAATGAATCATTAAGGTTAATTATATCTCAGTGTTTCTATGAAGAAGGCTAAAAGAGGAAAGGTTTGGCCTTGGAACATTTTATTTTAAATACAAAAATGACAAACTTTCAGGTCACGACACATGCTGACACAGCCACGAAACCGTAACCTCCCTTCTCCCTTCCTGGCAGGGAAAACTATAGCAGCAGGGTTTTTTAAAAAAGAAAAAGATAATGAAATATTTCTTCTTTGTCTACCATCATTGAGAAATAGACTGCCTTATGATCAGCCTCTGAAATTGATGGGCAATAGTGGTATCTTATCGCCTTCTGGATCACAAATCACAAATCACAAGCAGCTTGCTAGGCGGCTGTCCAAAGGTCTTTCTGCTGGATCAGCAGTTAATGTATTCCTTTAAAAACAAAATAGCAAAGTAAATCAATAGATGCAACAAAAAAAATCCTAATTGAATAAACACAAAGTGCCAGTATGGGGTACTGATATTGCTAAGTCTCCAGCATATATATTATATGATCTATCTTGATATCTTGCTAACTGATTATTGCAAAAACAAAGGTGAGTCAAAAGTCCTCTACATCGGTATTTCTCAACCTTCCTAATGCCGTGACCCCTTAATTCAGTTCCTCATGTTGTGGTGATCCCACAAACATAAGATTATTTGTGTTGCTACTTCATAACTCTAATTTTGCTACTGTTATGAATTGTCATGTCATCTGATATGCAGGATGTATTTTCATTCACTGGACCAAATTTGGCACGTTCACCCAGTATGTCCAAATTTGAATACTGGCAGGGTTGGTTTTGTCATTTGGGAGTTGTAGTTGCTGGGATTTATAGTTCACCAAAAATCAAAGTGCATTCTGAACTCTATCCATGATTGAATTGAAATAAACTTGGCACACAGAACTCCCATGTCTAGCAGAAAATTCTGGAAGGGTTTGGTGGACATTGACCTTGAGTTTTGGAGTTGTAGTTCTGTTCACCTACATACAGAGAGCACGGCGGACTCGAACAATTATAGATCTGGAACAAACTTGGCATAAATACTCAATATTCCCAAATGTGAGCACTGGTGGAGTTTGGGGAAAAGAGACCTTGACATTTGGGAGTTGTAGTTTCTGGGATTTATAGTTCACCTACAATGAAAGAGCATTCTGAACCCCACCAACGATAGAATTGAGCCAAACTTCCCAAACAGAACTCCCATCACCAACAGAATATACTGTGTTTTCTGGTAGTCTTTGGCGACCCCTCTGACACCATCTCACGACCCCTCCAGGGGTCCCAACCCCCAAGTTGAGAAACACTGTTCTAAATGATGGGGTGTAATTATCCTTTCTTCCTTCCTTCTCATTGTTTTAGGAACAGTGTTTTATATTTATTATTCACCGTTTCAACTCTTCATATTGAGAGAAAGGTGGGACAAACATAAAGCAAATAAAGTAAATCTGTAGGACTTGCGCCACAGTCCGACAGCTGTGTTTCAAAACAGTTGACGTTTCCAAGTACTTTTTCATAGTCAGACCTGCAAATGACACATTATACTAAGTGCACTTGGAATATACCCAAGCCCTAAATAACTATGCCAAGTGAAGGCTTTTTCTCCTTTGCACACAAATTATGTGTGGTCTCCCAAACCATCAACAAAACCCTTCTCCTTGCGGGCGATCAGTCACTGGCAAACAGCAATGGGTGCCTTCTATACTTTTCCCAGCAAGGTTCTTCCAAAAGTACTGCTCTGATGAATGAATAAATATATTCAATAGCTTGAACTAGCAAGAGAGCAGGAGTTGAGGGGATAAAGGTCAAAGTGAGAGGCAGATTCATAATCTAGATTGCCTTTTTAAAAATCCACATTGCTCTTCTGTTTTTCTTCTGACAGCTAAACAGACAAACCCGGGAAAAGCCTGCAGGATCTATGTCTCCCCAGGGGTCTTTCCATCAGAGAAGAGAAAAGAGCACCTCAGGGTGAACGTAATTCTAAACAAGGATTCAGACCAGTAAAGACATGAAGTGCGCAGTTTTGAAGGCTGGAGTAGTGTGCCTCTGTATAATATCAAGTTGCCAGATTTCAGGCATCTCAAGATTCGGTCAAACTAGAAGAGCGGATCAGATTTCGTCAATGCTAAAGGAAACCAGGAATGAAAGGTCACTATTGATGCTGGGTGCTTCACCAAACTGCAATATTTTAAATGTGTTTTAATGTATTTTAATTGTATTTTTAAATGAATTTTATGTGCTTGCTTCTCTTCTGTAAACCGCTCTGGGCACCAGAGAGAGCGGTATAGCAAATCGAATTTAATAAATAAATAAATAATAAATATTTAGGATTCCACAGCACTGAGTTTTAGCAGTTAAAGTGGGGTCAAATTGTATTAATTCTACAGTGTGGATCCACCCAGGTTTGGGGGTGTAGTGAGGTCACTATATGTATTGAGGGTTTTGTATTTATTTTGTGGTTTGTATTATTACATTTGTATTGTATTAGATTGTTATATGCTAAACAGACTACAAAGGGTCAACGGGGAATATTGAAGTGCACAGCCCTTGAGATGTTCAGTTGCTATAACAACAGGAGGTGGAGCCTAACACCGGCTTTAGCAGTGCAAGTTTTTAATTTTATCAGTTAGTCAGGGAGCAGTTAGACTAGCTGGTAGCAATTTGAAGAGTTGCTGTTGTCTTTTCTGAGGGAAATAGAAAAGGCTGGTTGTTAGATACTGCAGAAAGTTAGGCTTATAAAGCCTATAGGACCCGCTGTTTATAGGTTAGGCTGGGAAGCTAACCTAATATATAGATTGGAAGCCTATTGAGGCAGAATATCTATAGAATTGTTGATATAGTGTTGGAAGAGATACAATCAAACATTATATTTAGAGAATAAGAAACCTTAAGTTCTGTACCTCATCTGAAGTTACTGTAACCACCTAAGCTCTGAATACTTTGAAACCTCCACGCTGTTGTTCAAAATAAACTGTTGAAGTTCCTCCTTACAAATCTCTCTGTGACATCATTTCAAAACACAAGCCTCAAAATAAACCCCTCACATAAGGTAGTCAGAATTGTTATGGTGGCAGCTTGATTGAGAAAAGATCCTCAGGTGAAGATGCTAGCTGTAGGCGGCGATTCTTTACAGGGGGAAACACTCATCTTGTAGACATTTGACAAACAATGTCAAACACCTGGAATGAGATTGCAACCTATCAAAACAAGTTCATAATGAGCTATTAGGAGCAGCCATAAGTACAGTTTGAAGAACTGAATAAATAAGAAAGGCTAATAACAGTGGATTCAATTATGGCCAATTAGGAAGCACTAATAGTTCTAGGGGAAAGGTTGAGTAGAATGAGTATCCTGTGAAGATTATGGATACACCGGATGATAGCTTTTTCTGACTTCCTCTAGGCCTCATAGAATCAATTCTTCGGAGATCTTATGAGACCATGGCAGCCTCACTTCCATTTTTTGGAGTTAAATCTGGACAGCCAGCTTCCTATTACTCCTTCTCTTAGGATCTTTTTCCTTGTTGATGCAACACATACGTATCAAAACATGAAATAGAGCACATTGCCTTAGACAAGAGCTTTGGTGATAAGATCAGATCTGAAGAGAGATCCTTACAAGAACCAGACATTATGCTAGTTTCTTTGGTCTACCACCATTTATAACACTCAGCCTGCTGTCATTTCTCAACAATGCACTGAACCATGGCAGTTAATCACACTGCGTAATGGGTTTTCTGAGGATGAAAGTGTATGACACACTCAAAATCACCCAGTGGGTTTCCATGGTCAAGTGAGGAGCCCAAGCTTGGTCTCCAGAGTTGTAGTCCAACACTCAACCCATCACACCAGTGGTTCTCAACCTTTGTTTCTCCAGATGTTTTGGCCTACAACTCCCAGAAATCCCAGCCAGTTTACCAGTTTAGACGAAAACGAGGAGGAGCTGAGGAGTCTTCTAATCAAGGTGAAAGAAGAAAATGCAAAAGCTGGGTTGAAGCTAAACATCAAAACAACCAAGACTATGGCAACAAGAATGATTGATAAATGGCAAATAGAGGAAGAAAATGTGGAGGCAGTGACAGGGTCTGTTTTTCTACGTGCAAAGATTACTACAGACGCAGACTG
Organism: Anolis apletophallus; assembly: GCA_030556195.1. Taxonomy (NCBI): domain Eukaryota; kingdom Metazoa; phylum Chordata; class Lepidosauria; order Squamata; family Anolidae; genus Anolis; species Anolis apletophallus. Next base: position 18,285,044 of record JARBWK010000014.1, on the reverse strand, counting down.
CAGCCAGGAAATCAAAAGATGCTTACTTCTTGGGAGGAGAGCAATGACCAATATCAATAAAATAGTGAAGAGTAGAGACATCACACTGGCAATGAAGATCCGCATAGTAAAAGCAATGGTATTCCCTGTAGCAACCTATGGATGTGAGAGCTGGGCCATATGGAAAGCTGAGTGAAGGAAGATAGATGCTTTTGAACTGTGGTGTTGGAGGAAAGTTCTGAGAGTGCCTTGGACCGCAAGAAGATCCAACCAGTCCATACTCCAGGAAATAAAGCCCGACTGCTCATTGGAGGAAAGGATATGAGAGGCAAAAAGGAAGTACTTTGACCACAACATGAAAAGACAGGAAAGCTTGAAGAAGTCAATGATGCTGGGGAAAATGGAAGGAAAAAGGAAGAGGGGCCGACCAAGGACAAGATGGATGGATGGTATCCTTGAAGTGACTGACTTGATCCTGAATGAGCTGGGGGAGGTGACGGCCAACAGGGAGCTTTGGTGTGTATGGTCTAGGACAGGGGTAGGCAATTATTTTTTCCAAGGGGCCACACGAGAGCCAAAAAATATTATGGAGGGCCGCACCTAAAGGCTGAACTACATTCTACATAATATCAATTGAATTTCTTTAATAATAATAAAAAGGCACTACATTGCATTTTTGATATATTAATAAGACTGATAAGAGTATATGTTATGAGCAATGAAAAAGAGAGGTTGTCATAGGAAAAATGATATTTAATCACTAACATTTTACCAAACAATGGTTAACAAAATGTGAACATTTGTATCATTTGTGATTCATTATATCAGGAGTCAAGAACCTTTTTGACTCAGAGAGCCATAAAAGCAAAATATTTGGAAATTTATTTCAGTGAGATCATTATAATAATGCTGATGATGATAATGTTCATTCAGCCTCTGCTAATAATAATAATAATAATAATAATAATAATAATAACAGGTTCCTAGATTAGATTGCTCCTGGGCGCCTCCCCTTCTTTCCCCTCTCTTCCCTTCCCCTCCACTTGCCTGCGTGCCTGCTTCTTCACGTTTGCAGCTGCCCCAATGGGAGTTCGTTTCCCTCTCTTCACAACGAAGCCTTGAGGGAGCCATGGGCCGGACAGCATCGGCTGCCGTGCCGGATCCGGCCTGGGGGCCGTAGTTTGCCCATCCCTGGTCTAGGAGGTCACAAAGAGTCGAAAGCAACTGAACGAATGAACAACACCAACAAGGCCAAAACATCTGGGGAGCCAGAAGTTGAGAACCACTGCATTACACCATGCTAGCTCTCAAGTCCAATTTACACTATTTACTATTGTAATTCACCAGTGGGATTCTACCCTCCAAATATTTTAGATTTAAAAGGCTGGATTGGATATTTAGCCAGATTATTGCTACAATAGGGTTGCCATTAAATCTATGTGAAAGGCATTTCAGCTCTATGTCGGGCAGTTAAAATGTGACCCTCCCCATTTTGAGAACAGCTGTAGTTATTGAATCTGGGCTTATGCAAATTTCATTTCAAAGTGTGCACTTTCCCAAAAGTTGTTAGCAATTTGAAAGTTGAGGAGAGAAAGAACTTGAGGTGTAAAAAACTTCAGAAGAAGAAGAAGAAAGAGGAATCGACAGATGTTCCCATCCCCGATGTCTGATTTCTCGGCAACAAATGCTACTTCTGAGAGCATATTTTAATATCCTGACAGAATATTCGGGAGAGGTTGAGAAAGCACCAATCTAATTTCATTAACATCGACAACATGGAAACATCCACAAGGCCAAGCTTCTTAGCTTTCTAGTGAACACTGAGAAAACCCATCTTCACCCTGTATTCCCCACCCTAATCTTTCTAACAGGTGTATGGCTTTAGTTGCTGGCTCTCAGCTTTCACACACAAAGCGGCGGGCCGAGAATCTCATTAAAGGGTTTTATAAAAGTTTAAAGAAGCTAAAGAGTCCTGTGGGCCAAATTAGGACGCTTCCATTTACAGCAATAAAGTTATTAGAGGAGTAGCCATCCCAATGAAAAGCTTCTTTCTTTCGACCGGTGGAATGCTAAGTGGTGGAAAAATGAGAACGGGTGAATTTCTTCCAAAGGTCTAGGAAGGGGGTGAGGTGGGCGTTCGGAGGGATGGAGAGAGCGAGGGCGAATAACCAGCAGCTATCTGCATTTTGTTGCATTTGTCGCAATGAAGCCTTTGGCCCAGGCTGGCTGAACGAGTGTCCCAGCTCACAATCTTCAGCTGCTCAAGGCATTAAATAGTTCTGTTGCTCAGATTCTGTGAAATGTAAATCCCAAATTGGATAGGATTTAAACCTCACATTGGAGCAAGCTGGTGTCCACCAAGATGTCCTAGGATTAGAATTTGGAACATCACTTTTGAAAGTTGATCCTTATGGTTCCTGTTAGGAACTTACCACAGTTAGTGATAATCACTAATAATAGTAGAGCAAAGTTTGGATAAGCGAGACTCTATTGTACTAAAATTCAGCTCTCTAACAGAAAGGTGTCCATCACTTCTTGGTAGCTTCTTCCCAATTATCAGGTATTTGGAACCCCATTTCCATCCTATATATAGTCCTAGTAAAAGTAAAGGTCTTCCCCTGGCATTAAGTCCAAATGTGTCCTACTCTGGAGATTGGTGCTCATCTCCATTTCTAAGCTGAAGAGCCGGCATTGTCCATAGTCAACTCCAAGGTCATGTGGCCAGCATGACTGCATGAAGTGCCGTTACCTTCCCTCCAGAGTGGTACCTATTGATCTACTCACATTTGCATGTTCTCAAACTGCTAGGTTGGCAGAAGCTGAGGCTGGCAGCGGAAGCTCATGCTGCTACCCGGATTCGAACCTGCGACCTTTCGGTCAACAAACTCAGCAGCTCAGCACTTTAATTTTATTAGTGATTATTAATTTCATTAATTCAATTTTATTAGTTTTATTGGTTTATTATTATTTGTTTTATTAATTTTTATTAGTGGTTATTAATCACTAATAATAGCAAAATTTATTTAATGAAGAATCTCTTATGGAAGCATATCATGAAGTCATACTAGAGGACCATAGGAGCTGTGGTGGCACAATGGGTTAAACCCTTGTGCTGGCTGAACTGCTGACCTCAAGATGTGAAGGTTGGCGGTTCAAATCCACAAGATGGGGTGAGCTCCCAACTGTCAGCCCTAGCCTCCCACAGGATGGTAACACATCCGGGTGTTCTCTGGGAAACGTCGTTGCAGATGTCTGATTCTCTCACACCAAAAGCGACTTGCAGTATACTCTTAAGTTGCTTCTGACACAATAGAAAAAAATACTAGAGGACCTAGGAAATGCCTACAGAGGACACATCTCTAAGCATCACTAAATCCTCCAGTGTGAATCTCTGGTCTGGTGAAAACATGTCATGGAGTTACACTGATGGACCTTGGAAATACCTGCAAGTGGTCACCTACTCTACAACACTTTCAACAAGAAATGAAGGTTTTGTGGATGATGGAGAAATATTGTGTTGCTTCCTCCTTGATGTATCCTTGAAAGAGATATTCTTGTTTGAGAAGACATTCTTCTCTTCCCTTCAAAAGCACAGTGTATTATTAGGGGAGAAATAACAAACTGAACATGAAACCAGAGAGAGAAAAAGAAAGAGAAAGAGGCTGACTTTAATACCAAACTTTAAACCATCTTATTGAATCTGGGTAAGGTGATCAAGAAAATCAAACCTTACCCTTAGGGAGTGACCGTTACTCAGTACGCTGATCGACAGCGGCCTTCCTGATGTCAAATGTCTTCCAGGGGTCACATTTCCACATAGATGAACTGTTCCTGAACTGTTGCCTTTCCCTAGCACAGCACACATGCTAGACCTTGTTTGGTTCTGCACATATATTCTCATTTATGCAAGATCAAATGCGGCTACCATTAAAAAATAAATCACTATTGAAAAACCTTTGCAGCCTCCTGACCTTCTTGTTGACTTTTTTCTTGAGCAATGCAAACACTGGTCAGAGTGAAAAGATAGGCAGTTTAATCAACAAATCGAGAAAAAGTAAGAAATCCAGGTGACAAGTCAAAAGGGAAGAACAAGTGGACTATCTCAGGTTGGAGTCACACTGAGAGCATCTTGTCTCAACATGATTCCTCCCTGTACTAGATTTAGTTCCTCCCTCCAAGTGTAGTATATGAATCAATATCCATGAAAACATAATTGAGAAATAAACAAGAGAAGAGAGAACGAATGTTGTATAGTCACTTGGGCATTGGATTATGACTTTGGAGACCAAGATTTTCCACTCACACACTCATAGCCCCAGAAAACACCATAAGAAGGTGTTTCTCAACCAGGTGGTTGGGACCCCTTGGAGGGGGTTTCAGAGGGGTCGCCAAAGACCACCAGAAAACATATATTTCTAATGGTCTTAGGAACCCTTTTGGCAGAGAAGGCTGAAGATCTCTCTGTCTGTCCTTCTCTTCCTTTTTGGACACAGATGGTGAATCTTCCCACCAAAAGCCCTCCTCTGTTGTGATTTGCTGACCTCTGGGACTCCAAGTGGGGAGGGGGGAGCAGGCAAGCATGGCACATGGCAGTGTGGTGCACATGTGTGAGTGAGGGAGAGCATGTGAGGCTGGAGGGAGGCTCGCTCCAGCGAGTCCCTTGAAAGCAGGGGGGGGGGGTGTCTGTGTGGGAAGCTTGGCCCAATTCAATCATTAGTGTGATTCAGAATGCTCTTTGATTGTAGGTGAACTATGAATCCCAGCAACTACAACTCCCAAATGTCAAGGTCTATTTTCTCTAAACTCCACCAGTGATCACATATTGAGGATTCACACTAGGTTTGGTTCAAATCTATCATTTAAGTCCACAGTGCTCTCTGGATGTAGGTGACCATCAACTCCAAAACCTTTCCAGTATTTTCTGTTGGTCTTGTGAATTCTGTGTGCCAAGTTTGGCTTGATTCCATGGGGGTTCTGTTTGGGAAGTCTGACTCAATTCTATCATTGGTGGGGTTCAGAATGCTCTTTGATTGTAGGTGAACTATAAATTCCAGCAACTACAACTCTCAAATGTCAAGATCTATTTTTCCAAAACTCCAACAGTGATCACATTTGGGCATGTTGAGTATTCAGACCAAGTTTGGTTCAGATCCATCATTGTTTGAATCCAGTGTTCTCTGAACGTAGGTGAAGTACAACTCCAGAACTCTAAGTCAATAACCACTAATCCTTTCCAGTATTTTTCTGTTGGTCATGGGAGTTCTGTGTGCCAAGTTTGGCTTGATTCTATCATTGGTGGATTCAGAATGCTCTTTGATTGTATATGAACTATAAATCCCAGCAACTACAACTCCCAAATGACAAAATTAATCCCCATGAATCCCATCAGTATTCAAATTTGGACGTATTGGGTATTTGTGCCAAATTTGTTCCAGTCAGTGAATGAAAATACATCCTGCTTACCAGATATTTGCATGACAATTCATAACAGTAGCAAAATTACAGTTATGAAGTAGCAATGAAAATAATTTATGGTTGGGGGTCACCACAACATGAGGAACTGTGTTAAGGGGTAGCGGCATTTGTAAGATTGAGAAACACTGCCATAAGCTGAAAACTTGAAGGAACATAACAAGAAAAGAAATTGATCAGCTAACCCAGTGTTTCCCAACCAGTGTGCCGTGGCACACTAGTGTGCCGTGAGCGATCATCAGGTGTGCTGTGGGAAATTGAGAGTTCAATATGCCAAGTTTGGTTCAATTCCATTGTTGCAAGAGTTCAGGATGCTCTTTGATTGTGTGTTAACTATAAATCCCAGAAACGGTAACTCCCAAATGTCAAGGTCTCTTTTTCCCAAACTCCATCTGTGTTCACAATTGGGCATATTGAGTATTCATGCCAAGTTTGGTCCTGATCCAACATTGTTTGAGTCCACAGTGCTCTCTGGATATAGGTGAACTACAACTCTAAAACTCAAGGTCAATGCCCACCAAACTCTTATAGTATTTTCTCTTGGATATGGGAGTTCTATGTGGGAAGTTTGATTCCATTCCAACATTGGTGGAGTTCAGAATGCTCTTTGATTGCGGGTGAACAATAACTCCCAGCTGTTGAGCAAGACCTTTGTGTGTGTCTTTCTGTCATTCCGTTGACTACCTTGTGAAGTAGTGGCTGCGTCCACACAGAAATATGTTTACGTTGATTTAACAGATTGATTATCGGACCAGTGGAATTATAAATAAATGCTATTCTTTGGGGTCCCGATGAAGCCAGGTACCCCTGGCGAAACGGCAAGGCCTTTGGATACATAGTCTGTCGACCTTAGAAGCTTGATGCTCCGGATTACAAATAGATATATATTTTGAGTGATTTTGAATGCTGATAGGAACACTCTATTCCGGAACAGATTGCTTTGAAATAGATTGTTTTGAATACCTCTTTACAGAATTCCACATCCCCATTCGGGAAGATTTATTATTTCTACTATTGAATGACTTCTAAATGAATGGAAAATAAATAGATTGAAGCAAATACTGATTTTGTTCGTGCATTAGCAACCTGCTTTTCTGTTTGAACTCTACTTTGGGGCTGCTTGGAGGACACCCTGCCTCTCTCTTTTTTCTTTCTGTCATTCCTGCCAGGATATCTTTGTTGTGTTCCATCAAAACAGGCCCAGGTTTCACACTGAGTGTATAAATACATTTAAAAACATATTAACTACATGTATTACTGTGTTATTTTGTGTCATTTTGGTTGGTGGTGTGCCCCAGGATTTTGTAAATGTAAAAAATGTGCCGCGGCTCAAAAAAGGTTGGGAAACACTGAGCTAACCATAGCCAGTGAAGAAGAAGGTCAGGAAGCAGCAACATTTTGTTGTGGATCGGATCCATATATACTTTTTTCCTTATGTGATTTGCATTGTGTCCCTAATATTCTTCTTAAACTGGACTTGTTTGAATGAGCGGCTAACCAGTGGTGCTGTTCTTCTCCCACCACCCCTCTTTCCTCCTCCCCCCTCTCTCTCCTTCTCTCTTTGAACTGGAAGTGATTTCACTCTGTCAAAGTCAATCAGCATATCAGTTTTAATCAGATAAAGCTTTCAACTTCTGCTATCTTAATTGTCCTACCCATCATGCATCACAGCTGCTTATAAAGATGAGGCGGACTGGTGGAATTCGAGCCCTCCGAAAGAGTGCACGGTCACCCGATAGCTCTTTTTCGGTCTAGGGCGTTTTACATCTAAAGTTGACTCGGATTTTCATTTAAGTCCAGTTATAGGTTTGCACTGAAAACGCAAACAATACTTCTCTGTGTCTATTGCAATTCATGTCGACTTTTGTTTCAGCCTAAAATAACACATGGCCAGAGGCTGTTTTCTTAGCGCTGCTAAGCTTCAATGGAAAATGTTTGTGTTGAGATGGCCATGGTCCGAGCTAATAAGGATGTGATGATGTATAGGTGAATTCCTCATCCTCGAGTCCTCTGTGACAGAAGGATTAAACCCTGCCCTTATCTTCTAAGACATCTGGATGAGTGTCTGGGTTTTAATTTCACAATGAAATCACCAGGGACTAGAGTTATGTTATGTGCTTATGAACAAAGTGGAATATCCCTGGTAAGGGCAAGAGTGGATTACCTTAGATAACTTGACTTAAACCAGAGAACATTTGAGAATGTTGAAGAAGGGATTGGGGGAAGGTCCCGCTAATAAAAACAAACAGGGAGTCCTAAATCTGCGTCCTGTGTACTAAACATCTAAAAGCATCAGATGGGTGAAATATGACCACATTTGAGGTTTGGGGGGAATACCGCGATAAGGCTAAGCCTACTTTTAAAAGGGCAAACATCAAACTGCCCAAGACAACTACCAGCACTAAACTCCTAATGGGGAGCATAGATCATCTGCAGACAGATTGGTCCAGAATGTGGCATTTGAAGACAAAAATCAGCTTCCAGACAATTAAGGCTTCTTTTAAAAGTCTTCAGGACACTGGCAGAAGTGGAAGGGAACCTAAAGAGTTCATTAAGGGGGGAAAAGGGACTTTTAGCAGATTCCAAATCTCCAAGTCATCCCATCTATTTCCCCTTCCCTGTTTTGGTACCATTAAAATGTTAACTTTTATCCTTCAAGGAAAAAGACATAGGGTACATCTAATAATAATAATAATAATAAAAAACTTTATTTATACCCCGCCACTATCTCCCCCAACGGGGACTTGGGGCGGCTTACATGGTGCCAAGCCCAAACAAAAGAGTACAGCAAAATAAAACCAAATACACAATAATAATAATAATGAAGATTATGATGATGATGAACTTTATTTATACCCCGCCGCTATCTCCCCCAACGGGGACTTGGGGTGGCTTACATGGTGCCAAGCCCAAACAAAAGAGTACAGCAAAATAAAACCAAATACACAATAATAGTAATAATAATAATGATGATGAACTTTATTTATACCCCGCCACTATCTCCCCCAACGGGGACTTGGGGCGGCTTACATGGTGCCAAGTCCAAACAAAAAAGTACAGCAAAATAAAACCAAATACACAATAATAATAATAATAATAATGAAGATTATGATGATGATGAACTTTATTTATACCCCGCCACTATCTCCCCCAACGGGGACTTGGGGCGGCTTACATGGTGTCAAGCCTGAACAACAGAGTACAGCAAAATAAAACCAAATACACTATAATAATAATAATAATAATGAAGATTATGATGATGATGAACTTTATTTATACCCCGCCACTATCTCCCCCAACGGGGACTTGGGGCGGCTTACATGGTGTCAAGCCTGAACAACAGAGTACAGCAAAATAAAACCAAATACACTATAATAATAATAATAATAATAATAATGAACTTTATTTATACCCCGCCACTATCTCCCCCAACGGGGACTTGGGGCGGCTTACATGATGCCAAGCCCAAACAAAAGAGTACAGCAAAATAAAACCAAATACACAATAATAATAATAATAATGAAGATTATGATGATGATTAACTTTATTTATACCCCGCCACTATCTCCCCCAACGGGGACTTGGGGCGGCTTACATGGTGCCAAGCCCAAACAAAAGAGTACAGCAAAATAAAACCAAATACACAATAATAATAATAATAATAATAATAATGATGAACTTTATTTATACCCCGCCACTATCTCCCCCAACGGGGACTTGGGGCAGCTTACATGGTGTCAAGCCTGAACAACAGAGTACAGCAAAATAAAACCAAATACAATATAACAATAATAATGAACTTTATTTATACCCCGCCACTACCTCCCCCAATGGGGACTTGGGGCGGCTTACATGGTGCCAAGCCCAAACAAAAGAGTACAGCAAAATAAAACCAAATACACTATAATAATAATAATATTAATAATAATGAACTTTATTTATACCCCGCCACTACCTCCCCCAATGGGGACTTGGGGCGGCTTACATGGTGCCAAGCCTAAGGAAACCCAATCCAAATAATGTCAGCAGGCAACTTGAAGGCACACACACATACACAACTCAGAATAAGTTCAATACCTCATTGACTAAGGAAACCCAATGGAATTCATAAGCTTGCTACACCTTGACAGACGAAGACGCAAAACTCCTTAATATTGTCAAGAAACAAGAGAAAGAGAGAGAGTGCGGGAGAGGGAGAAGTGAGAGAAGGATGAAACCCGAAAGAGCATTCCAGGGCATCTGTGGGAAGCTTGACGCACTGAATATGAGCATGCCAAATCTATCCCTCTCCTGCCGTGTTTATGAGCCCATCTCTGTAATCTCCCATCCTAGGCAACTTATCACAACATGTTTGTGCTGCCTTCTTGGGAGGCGCGCACTGTTCCTCTAATAGCAGGGTTATGAAATCTTTATCTCCCAACCTGTAAAGGTTTGTTTGAGGCTCCTAATCACATTAATAGAGGCTTGCTAGATCAACTGCCTACATCTGCGGCTGTCATAAATAACCACAGCCTGGCCTTATCCCTTCCTGCCTGAATCTTGTCTTGCTTGTAGCTGGCTTAGCCGCACATTTGTTCAAAGTTTATCAGAGAAACGCCTTTGAGTCTGTATGCAAAGAGGGTGCTTCTTTACAATTCAAGCTGGCCGTCCCATTAAGAAAGCCAAGGCAAGGTCTAGGCTTCAGATTCATTTATTTTTATCATGTCAGAAGTGGCATACTGCAAGTTGCTTCTGGTGTGAGAGAATTGGCCGTCTGCAAGGATGTTGCCCAGGGGATGTGTTTGTGATTGTGTTCATTTATTATGTTGTATTACTTTGCACTGTTTATTATATTTTGCGTTTGATTTTTTATTTCTTAATATTTTTTATTGTTATTCTATCTTACTGGAATGCTGCTTTATGTTTTTTTTATGTTATTGTATTGAAATGGAGATGCACTATCCACAATGCTGCGGCCTCTTTTGAGAAGACACGCCGAACGGGTCTCGAAGAGAAACGACAACGCAGAAAGAACCGCAACTTGGAGAAAGGAGACTTTCTGCTGAGCTTTCTGCAACCGGACTTGCCTATCTCAGATTGACCTTTTTAGTCATCAATGCGCTTGTAAAAAGCGTGGGATGAGTCCTTCCTAAAGAATCTTCATTCGCAAAGTAATGCCGAGAGGTATTGAAATGCGCTTCTGGACTAGGCCTCGTGTAAGCCGCCCCCGAGTCCCCTTCGGGGAGATGGTGGCAGGATATAAATAAAGATTATTATTATTATTATTATTACCACCATCTTGTGGGAGGCGTCTCTCATGTCCCTGCATGGGAAGCTGGGACTGACAGACGGGAGCTCACCCCATCTCATGGATACGAACCAATGACCTTCAGGTCTCCAGATAATCAGTTCAGCTGGCATAAGGATGTAACCTAGTGGTTCTCGTTCTTGCTAATGCCGCAACTCCTTAACACAGTTCTTCATGTTGTGGTGACCCCCCAACAATAAAATTATTTTCGTTGCTACTTCATAACTGTAATTTTGCTGTTATAAATCATAATGTAAATATTTGATATGCAGGATGTATTTTCATTCACTGGAGCAAATTGGGCACAAATACCCAATACGCCCAAATTTTAATACTAGTGGGGGGGGGGTTGATTTTCTCATTTGTGATTTGTATTTGCTGGGATTTATAGTTCACCTACAATCAAAGGGCATTCTGAACTCCACCAATGATAGAATCAAGCAAAACTTGGCACACAGAACTCCCACAACCAACAGAAAATACTGGAAGAGTTTGGCAATCATTGACTTAGAGTTTGGGAGTTGTAGTTCACCTACATCCAGAGAACATTGTGGAGTCAAACAATGATCGATCTGAACCAAACTTGGTACGAATACTCATCATGCCCAAATGTGATCACTGGTGGAGTTTTGGGAAAATTGACCTTGAAATTTGAGAGTTGTAGTTGCTGGGATTTCTAGTTCACCTACAGTCAAAGAGCATTCTGAACCCCACCAATGATAGAATTGAGCCAGACTTCCTAAACAGAACTCCCATGGAATCAAGGCAAACTTGGCACACGGAACTCCCATGACCAACAGAAAATACTGGAACGGTTTGGTGGGCACTGGCTTTGAGTTTTGGAGTTGTAGTTCACCTACATCCAGAGAGCACTGTGGACTCAAGTGATAGATTTGGACCAAACCTGGTGCGAATTCTCAACATGCCCAAATGTGGAGTTTTGGGAAAATAGACCTTGACATTTGAGAGTTGTAGTTGCTGGGATTTCTAGTTCACCTACAATCTAAGAGCATTCTGAACCCCACCAATGATAGAATTGGGCCAAACTTCCCACACAGAACCCATGACCAACAGAAAATATTGTGTTTTCTGATGATTTTGGGTGACCCCTCAGACAGGAAGGTAAAATATAATTATAACATGTAGGCCCTAGGCTTCTGTCACCTTAGTAAAAAGCTATTCCACATAGGAACGTTTTCAAGTTTTCCCTAAAGGCCAAGAGGGTGGGGGCTGCTCTTATTGCTTCTGGCAAAGCGTTCCATAGTTTTGGTGCCACACCTGAGAATGTGCCATCTCTAGCCCATTTTAAGCTGAGTCGATAGGAGCATTTCACTACTTGATCTTCATAATCTACCAGCTTATATGGTACAATGTTTTGTGCATGAAACAAAAGCAACCTTTTGTGCTTGAAACAAAATTTCTGCACATTCAACTGTCAGAAAGCAATTGCATGTCTATCTCATCCACCCTTGTAGAAAATATGAGGGTGTTTTGGAAATACGGATACAGTAGAATCTCATTTATCCAACATAAACAGGCCGGCAGAATGTTGGATAAGCAAAAATGTTGGATAATAAGGAGGGATTAAGGAAAATCCTATTAAACATCAAATTATGGTATGATTTTACAAATTAAGCACCAAAACGTCATGTTTTCCAACAAATCAACAGGAAAAGTAGTTCAATACATGGTAACGTTATGTCGTAATTACTGTCTTTATGACTTTAGTACTAAAACACCACAATTTATAGAAACAGCTGTGGATCTGGGCGGGAGGCAGACTGCACTGGATAATACAGAACGTTGGATGAGCAAAGGTTGGATAGGTGAGATTCTAATAAAGGTAAAGGTTTGCCCCTGACATTAAGTCTAGTCGTGTCCGACTCTAGACGTTGGTGCTCTAAGCAGAAGAGCTGGCATTGTCCGTAGACGCCTCCAAGGTCATGTGGCCGGCATGACTGCATAGAGCACCATTACCTTCCCACCAGAGTGGTACCTATTGATTAGGCATGAGAAAAATGAAACGGAAATTAAAAGGATTCGTAAGAGATTCGTATGTAATGGGACTTTTGAGGGTTTACGTATCGCTGCCGCGATCCCGGAAGTAGACTTCCTTTTACGGTCCTTGAGGCCAACAATTTGCATTATGATCGTAAGAAATTCTTAATTCTTAATTAATTAATTATTGTACTACGTACTACTCACTTCTCCCTGTCTTCTCCCCCTCATTTTCTTCCCGCCTTCATTCAGCTTCTTCTTTTTCCCGCATTTCTATGGGGAACTGGAAGTGACGCTGCTGCTAGGTAGGCAATGCATTCTGGAAAGTGTAGTCCTCCAGGCTTCCCCCCTCCTTCTCTTCCCCGTTGCTCTGCTGCCATGCCCCATCGCAGGGGCCAGCTTCACACACACACGCGCGCGCGCTTCTCCTCCTCTCTCTCCCTGCGCTCTCTCAGATGCTTCTCTTCCCCGTTGCTCTGCCATGCCCCATCGCAGGGGCCAGCTTCAGCCCTCCAGGTACGTGTTTTGGACTTTAACTCCCACCATTCCTCACAGCCTCAGGCCTCTTCCTTTTCCTCTCAGCCTGGGCAAACTTGGGCCCTCGCTCCCTCAGGATCGGGGTGAGAGAGAGGCAGCGAGGAGCGAGGGGGGGGGCTCCTCCTCCTTTTCTTTTGCTGCTTCCAAGAATAGAAAACCCCTCCCTCCCTTCCTCCTTCCCTCCCTCCTTCCTATTTGGAGAGTCCCATCTAGAATTCAGTGTGGTTTATTCAAGTTTTGGCCTACAACTCCCAGAAATCCCAGCCAATTTACCAGCTGTTAGGATTTCTGGGAGTTGTAGGCCAAAACCATCTGAATGCGCATGCTCTGGCATACGAATTACTAACAAATTTCGTTAGTACTTAAGTTACATTTCAGAAATTTTGGGGAAATTTTTTGTAAGTCTTTCTTTTACTAATCAAAAAAATCCCCCCCCCCCATTTGATTTAAGAATCGCCATTTTTGGATTCTAAACCATGCCTACTATTGATCTACTCACATTTGCAAGTTTTTAAACTGCTAGGTTGGCAGAAGCTGGGGCTAACAGCAGGAGCTCATGCCACTCCCCGGATTTGAACCTGTAACCATTCGGTCAGCAAGTTCAGCAGCTCAGCACTTTAATCTGCTGCGCCACCGGGTGCTCCAGGTGAGACTCTACTGTACTAAAATTCTGCTCTCTAACAGAAAGGTGTTCATTACTTCTTTGTAGCTTCTTCCCAATTATCAGGTATTCGGAAACCACATTTCCATCCTACATATAGTCCTACCAGATTGTAAATAATGTGTGTGTGTGCCTTCAAGTCTCTTGTTGAGTTTTGGCAACCCCATGAATTTAATATCATTTTCTAAGGGAAAGGATACTTCTTAGGCAAGTTTTTGCCAGTTCCGTCCTCTAAAATGTAGCCTATAGGCCTGGGTAGGTCCGACAGAATGTTCATAAAATCAGAATGAATTTGGATTAAATTCACTTTTGAAGTGGTTTTGAAGTGTTGTAAGCCAGTGTTTCCCAACCCTTTTTAAGCCAAGGCACACTTTCAACATTAAAAAAATCCGGAGGCACACCACCAACCAAAATGACACAAAATGACACTTGAACACAGTAAAGAATGGCTGGGGGATGGTGGCCTGCTGAGAGCAGCTTCTGGGAGTGGCGAAGCCGGGGGAGGGGGAGGAGCCAAGCTGTGTCATGCCCCACCCCCTCTCCCCGGCTTCAGCTCTCCCAGCAGCTGCTCCAGCCTTGAGGGGGCAGTGCCAAGCCAGTGATGGCACTGTCCCCTCAAGGCTGGAGCAGTTGCTGGGAGTGCCGAAGCCAGGGGGAGGGGGCGGAGCCATGCCACGCCATGCCCTGCCCCTTCCCCCAGCTTCAGCTCTCCCACAGAGGAGGAGCATGAGCGGTGGACGGGCTTCAGTGGGCGGGGCTCCTTCTCCACGTGGCTTCAGCGAGCGAGGGGTGAGAGTCATGGCGAATTGGAGGCTGGCTGGGGAAACGGCCGAAGGAGGCGGCACCCCAGCCCCTTCTTTTTCTTTGCCGCCGCCTGGCCCTTCTTCTTCCTCCCCCAAGCAGCAGGAGTTTGGCAGGAGGGGGGGGAGGAAGGGAGGCAGAGAGCTTTTCTCACGGCACAGCAGGAGGTCCGTCATGGCACACTAGTGTGCCGCGTCACAGCGGTTGGGAAACACTGTTGTAAGCAACCCAGAAGTGAATTTGCCATTTCGAAGCCACCACTAGCATTTTCGGAAAGGATTCGGCAGGATTCCCTTCCCTGGCCTTCCTTTCCGTGTGCGGCTGTTGCCCCAGTTTGGACGCAGATGCCTTCCCTCCGCTCAGAACTGGAGCGACAACCGCGTTAAACATGGCTGTTGCCCCAGTTCTGACGCAGAGGGAAGGCATCCACGTCCAAACTGGGTTAAACATGTGTGTCCGACATTAAGAAAGTCATTCCAAAATTTTGAAATTAATTCAGAATATTCCAAATTTTTCTGGAAAGTTTTGGAAGTCATTCAGATTCGAACAGGCCTAGTAGGCTACAGAATCTCTGGCTGCAATGGTGTTGCTGGGGACGTCACAAGATCAGATGGAATCTGATGTCTTAAAACAAGCATTTGGATTTCCAAACTTTCGCACCATGACTAGATAAACTTTTCAGTTTTCTTTTATAGAGGAAAGCAAATGAGAGTCAACTTGGCCATCTTTATGGAGAGCCATCCATTCCTCCCCTAATCCCAACAGCTGCTCTGAACAAATGGTTCCAATTTGCCCTTATAATTAAATATAAGCATTTAAAGGTTTTCGACTCAGATCATTTTGACTCTCTTGGAATTTGACTGCCTGAGCATGCGGGTGTGTATTTTCGCAAAGAAAACAAAGAAACCCAGGCTGAGTCACCCCCAGCGAGAGTTAAAAGCACAAGGAGGAAGCTGGCTAAACAAACTCCAAAGCTCAGCTCAAGTGGAGCTGGGACGAGACAAGTCAGAAATGGTAAATATGGATCTGAGAGTAGTGTAAAAAGGATTAAGGATCTTTGTCACATGAAGAGCGAAAACCCGCCTGCCAACAGGGCTTTTCGCAGGGAAGAGCATCGACTGATCAAAGTCGCACGCACCAGTTTGTAAATATGCTAATCTTCATGTTTACACAAAAGTGTCAGCAGTTGCTTTACATCACAAAGAGGCTCGTACAGTGGAAGATTAATTAATTCCCAGGCCTCTGATCATTTGTAAATACTGGTCGTACCAATACCCTGCCCTCTTCTTGTATTTGAACAGCTTCAAGCGAGGTGTGTATTGCTAAGACGGATCATTCCAAGACACCGAAATGTCAACTTGCTCTGGAATGTGATACGGACTACACAAAGAGAGGCAAAAAGGCAGACAGACAAGTACACACATATTATACACACTGTGCACTCCCTATGTACTTCCTCATGCATGCACTGTTCTCTCTCTTGTGCACATACATTCATCAAGATCCTACATTGAGGAGACAAAATGTAACATCACACTCAGAGACTTACATGACTGTTGCACAGTTTCACTTCCTTGTCAATGAATTATGATGTTGCACAACCCGATGCAAAATAGCAACCATGTACAATGCACATGGATATCCATGCATGGAACTGATATTGAGTAGGAATTTGGGGTCTTGCCATGAAGGTAGAGACCAGTCAGGCCCACCAAAGAGGATCCAGTATAGCCCTGGCGAGAAAGGAAGAAATCAATAGGATTTTCCCTGAATTTTCCCAAATAAAATCTCACCAAAGTTGAAGAAATGCCACCGAGTTGTTTTATTTTGTTCCAGCTGGAGAGGATGTTAAGCTGGAATCCTTTGTCAAAAGCTGACATAAAGCGCTAGGCAAAACATTACATTTTTATAGAGAAAACAGAGCTGTCAAAATCCAAACTTCCCGCCCCCCCATGCTCCTTTGCCGGCTTTGTGCTGATTGGTTGAAATCATCAGCTGGCAGGTAGGCGCGGTCGGCTTTGCTGTGCCTCAGCCAATCTGGAAGCCAGCGCCGCTTCGGGCTCTGAGCCAATCAGAATGAAGGAAATGTTCCAGGTGGGAAACATTGAACTGGGAAGAAAAGATGAGTGGATTAAATGACTTAATGTTTGCCCAAGTGCCGGTGATAACCCAAAGAATCCTCAAGCCAGCTTTCTGTATTGTTTCAAGTCAATGAAATAAACATCTGGGTCTGGCGTGGATGCCAGACCCTAGTAATCCTTAGTCCTGGATATGGGATCAATTGATGATATCTTGTCTTTGGTATCGGCCGAGGGGATGAAAACAATGAGTGAGGCAGTTGAGATATCCAAATCCTCCCAAAGGCAGGATGTCCCCTTTGTGAGAAATGGCAAAATCACCAGGGGGCACTTCCTCCAGATGGGCATGCTCCGATGTCCAAAGGTGTGTGCCCATTGTCCTATTGTCCATGCAAAGGTTTCTGGTGGGTCCTTTGTGTTAGGAGATTAACCGGCCCAGGAAATGAGAGATTGCCTGAAACTTTGATATGCTGGGTTCACGAAGAGTTGGCATTTCATATTTTATATTTCATATAGGGATATGGGGAAAGGAAAGGCATGCAGGGGCCATGGGGGATACATTCATGTTGAGGATGAAAGAGGATCATACTATACCATCCCACCCACCAGAATCCTTTGAAAGTTCATAAATCATGGGGAAAGTCCATTGGGTTTGAAACAAAAATTTCCAAAAAGTTTCTGAAAGTCCATCAAAAGTAGGCAAAAGCCCCATAAAAGTTCAAAAAAGTTCATAAGTGTGAGTTACAGGGGAATTACCATGTGGGGCCATGCGAAGGGCCTTAGGTTCCCACATGGGGGAGAGATAGGGGATTATGTGATCATTCCAGCCTGGTGTCCTTGGTAAAACTATGAATTCCTCCTATATCAGTACATGGGCATGTGCAATTGTTCCCCCATGTACAATCCCATGTCTACAGCCTTGAATGGATGGTGGTTGTTCCACATTGGTCCAAAATGGATGAACACAAGGTTAAGGAAACAATGGAATTCAAACCATTTTATTGGTACACTAAACACTATCACAAGGTTTTCTTGGGAGTATGTCTGTGCCTTCCTTTGAGATTGAGAGAATGTGACTTCTTCAATGTTAAAGTGGAGTCAAACTGCATTAATTCTACAGTAGGTAAAGGTAAACATTTTCTCCTGACATTGTCTAGTCATGTCGAACTCTGGGGGGTTGGTGCTCATCTCCATTTCTAAGCCGAAGAGCCAGCGTTGTGCGTAGACACCTCCAAGGTCTTGTGGCTGGCATGACTGCATAGAGCGCCTTCACCTTCCCACAGAAGCCATATCTATTAATATACTCACATTTGCATGTTTTTTTAAATAATCAAGTAATGCTGCATTATTTTCGTATTGTAATAATATTGATGTTGCATACATTGTTTTTCTTTATTCACACAACACAGAATGCAAAACAACTTTGTGAAGTAGGTAATAACAGTGATATAGCTAGGTTATTCATGGGCTGTTTTGAATTTAACATGAAAAGTAGACTTAAAAACAGTTTTTCACATACAAGAGAGCACTTGCTGTACAAAATACAAATTTTATTACAGACAAAAATAATTTAATTGTACAATTAGATGATGTAAAAATATTTCTGGTACTATTCTACTGGGGTAAAGTAAAGGAGGGATTACTATAAACAAAGCCAATAACAACTGACTAGGGTTGCCACTTTTTGATATAAGAAATAAGGGACATTTACGGGATTTTTCACAAAAATAAGGGACACTTCATTAAAAACTCAAATGTTAGGTATAAATAGTTTTATTAACAGGATAAGATAATGATTGAAACTCACAAAAGAAACTGACTTACACCCTCTTAACAGTACATGGTATGTTTCTGCATGTTTTGTCATGCAGAAAAAAACATTATTAGAACAACCTTATTTTCTCCATCTGTATTTAGTACTTGACTTTGCTGACTTTAAAAGTGCACTGTCTAAACATTAAAATAAAATAAATTTTAGAAGACAGTACATCATTATTATGTCAATAGTTAATAGTATAGTATAGTATGGGATACATAGCATTGTATAGTATTGGGATACACAGCTAGGCCTATTTTAAGAGTAACTCTCAAGCAACCAGAAACTATCTTTATCCAACATGATCTAACATTTCCCTTGGGTAATGGTTAATTGAGTCTACTGTACTTTGAAAACGTCCTGTATAGCCTCTTCCTTCCAACGGGGATGCAGGCAGTCACACACTCGCAAGCGTGCAACTGTCAGCCTGCCCTGCGAGTTGGAATCCCCGGGCAGGCGTTGCTGTGGAAACTGCAGAGCGCGCCTTCTTCTGGTCAACCCCACCCAGTCCTGTCAATAATAAGGGTCAGGGCCTGAAAAAACGGGACACAAATTTTAGAGCTGAAATAAGGGACGTCCCTTAGAATAAGGGACATATGGCAACCCTACAACTGACCCAAACTGACTTCAGTTAGTGAAATACTTTGCCTGGATTCCCTGGATTCGAACCACCGACCTTTCGGTCAGCAAGTTCAGCATTTCAGCAGTTTAACCCGCTGTGCCACGGGGGCTCCTAATTCTACAGTATAGATGTGAAAGTGTATGCTAACAACTTTTTTCTCTCACTTAGTTTCAAAGGTGTTACAAGATGCCTTTGAGAGCAGTTGTTTTTTGGTTTGTTTAAAAAAAACCTTGAAATTACTTTTCAAGTGTAATGGCAAGTAACAAGAATGAATTACTTTCCAAGCTTGGCATTTAAGTTTACATTGCAACAGGGAGGCATGAAATCTCAAATTTGGGATAATGGGTCCTTCAACGGTATAATTAAATCTTGATCCTGTTTACTGTGTGGAAGGCAGGTAAACACTTTTTTCCCCATAACACTTAGGGTTTTAAACAAATCACCGTGATCCATCTCACGTCTGCATATCAGCAGCTTAATTGCTAATTACAGTAGATTGCTCTTAAGTAGATCCACAGTAACAACAATAATAAAAAGACTAAAGGGAGTGTTATTAACATCTTTAATTATATGACCACTGGCGAGATTATGGCTGGAGATAGAGAATGCTGTTGAACAAATAAAAGGGGGAGAAAGATATTGCTTACAGTTGCTTCATAAAAGATGCTTGATTTCTTCAAATCCTTTTGTCTTGTGGGTTTTTAAAGAAACTGATCTCATCTATGTTGTACAAACTCCCAAAATAAATAGGGGGATTCTCTCTCCTGCGGCAAAAAGAACACTCCTTTTTATGTATTTATCTCATGATCTTAAATAACTGATGGACCGGAAAAGAATAAGCTGCAGAAAATGTAAGCAAACTGCATCAAATGGCAACCTTCAAAGCTTGCTAAACTGGAAGGCCCAAAAAGCCAACATGGAATAGTTGGCTTAGTCATATAATCTCTTTTTGGGGGGCAGGACCATTGTTGCAATGGAGTGTGAATGATCCACACTCCTGAAGCAACTAAAAGGTGGAGATGAATGACAAAAAGACTTTTATGGTAATATATCTGAGATTGTCGTGTAGGCTTCCTAATACTGTGGCAAAGAGAGCTGCAATGGTGCCTGGTGAAAATACGAGGGTTGAATGCAAAGTAGTGCCTCCACCTTCATTACTTGGGTTTGGATGGGGATATTTTAATAAATCAAACGCAGAAATAATCATTAGAATGTGCTCTTTAACTACGACTAGTCACTTTTAAACATAATCACCAGACAATTGGATACATTTCTGCTAACGTTGAACAAGTTTTCTGAAGCCGTCACAGAAAAAGTCCGTAAGGTTTTATTTCAGACGTCAGCATCCTGGGTACCCATCGTGCACAGATCTTCCGATAGCCAAGCAAAGCAATAATGTGACCCACACATTCTTGTGAAATGTTGATTATGCTTGAAATTTCTCTCTGAGTGATATGACGATCGTCCTGAATCAATTTCAACCTTTTCCTTGTGAAACCCGGTGGTTGCTGTCACAGGACATCCAACTCTTTGTCACGCAAGTCAGATGTTCCCAACTCAACATCTTTAAACTTACTTGTCCAATGATGCACAGTACTCACATAAACACAATCTCCTTAAACAGTTTGCATTCTCTGATGAATCTCCTTTGGGGTGACACCTTCTGCTGCCAAGAATTCAATGACTGCACGTTGCTTAAGTCACATTGGCCAACCGTCTGTGCAGGGTTTCATACTTTGCACTTTAACAACACAACTGTTCCATGCTAAGGCTTCCAACCAAAATGAAACTGTAGAGGAGAGTCTACTGAACAAGCCAGTACCTGCCACATACCAGAATTGCCATCTGTTGAGGAGTTACAAAGGTGGAGGCATTACTTTTCATTCAACCCTCATAAATACAACCAGCTCGTGACATATCTGAATTCATAATTAATTCCTTTAACTATAAAAGGAAATTGAATCCTTTTCTTCCTCTCCAAAGTGTTCCAATGAACTATAGGGTGATGCTTGCTCCATGTAACGCCTGTAGTCCTCTTAATACAATGTTGTTGACATATTTTCAAAGTATGGATTGTAGTTTGGTCAAGTTGTGGGGGGGGGGGGAATCCCAAATTGGACAGAAACTGGATTGTCCCAGGGACATCTGGAGAAATTTTGATAGCCAGCACAAAATGGCACCCACCATCCATTTGAGGTACAGAATCCAACTGGTTGGACATGTTGCATGGGTGATTCTTGGAATAATCTAGGTGAAATGTGAACATATGTTTCAGTTGAACCCCAAGGGAATACAGTATGTAGTGATTCTGGAGATAGGTGAAGTATGTGGGAAAACAAGAATCATCCAGAAATAGGTGTCCTCTCATCTGGCCTCAGTGGGTGTTGTAGCACCATGAGTAGTCTAAGGAATGTAGCTAGACCCTTGTTGGTCATCCAAATTAGAACACACCCATTGAATAGGGAGTCAACACTTTTGTAAATAGGACAGTTCTAGTCCAGAGTACTAAAAATAATCAGATTTAAGAGTATAGCTGCATTACATACTCTTATAACAGGCTGGTATAGCTTTACTACACAATGGTCGCACTGAGATTGTTATGGTTTTATCCTGTACAATCCTAAGATTTATAGTTTAGTGAGATACCTAGCATTCTTTGCTAGAATACTCTAGTCTTGACCAAGTCCTGGGGTTCTCAGATATTTGGGGTCTCCAGGAATTCTCCATCATTGGCCACCTCGGCTGGGACCATGGACAGTTCAAGTACAGAATATTTGGAGGACCAGAGAGGGAAAATTATTGGTCTGGTTCACTTCAAAAGTACTAGACTTCACCTTGCGTGAGTATCTCAAACAACAAAATCCAGGGCTCTATCAAATGGGGACACAAATGGAGACACAAAGGTTAATTAAAGTGTTTCAAAATGAATCTAGTTCTAGAATGCAGGCATGAGGTCCTTTCACACTATATAATTACAGCATTGTGATTATATTTTAACTGCCTGTTGATGTTCTATGGAATTTTGGGGTTAGTGATTTGGTGGTCAACTAAATACCTCAATTGTACATCTTAGGATCCCATGGAATTGTAGTTTTCTATTTGCATCATGAGAAAGAGGTCCAGAGCAATTATTATGCTTTAGCACAGAGCCTTGAAAGTAGTCTGCAGCTGCTCTAACTCTGTAGTGTCGATACACTCTAAAGCAGTGCTTCTTAACCTGGGGGTCGGGACCCCTGGGGGGGTCGCGAGGGAGTGTCAGAGGGGTCGCCAAAAACCACCAGAAAACACAGTAATTTCTGTTTGTCATGTGAGTTCTGTGTGGGAAGTTTGGCCCAATTCTATCGTCCGTGGGGTCCAGAGTGCTCATTGATTGTAGGCGAACTATAAATTCCAGCAACTACAACTCCCAAATGTTAGGGTCTATTTCCCCCAAGCTCCACCAGTGTTCACATTTGGGCTTATTGAGAATCCGTGCCAAGTTTGGTCCAGATCTATTATTGTTTGGGTCCACAGTGCTCTCTGGATGTAGGTGAATGACAACTCCAAAACTCAAGATCAATGCCCAGCAAACCCTTCCAGTATTTTCTGTTGGCCATGGGAGTTCTGTGTTCCAAGTTTGGTTCAATTCCGTCATTGGTGGAGTTCAAAGGGCTTTTTGATTTGTAGGTGAACTATAAATCCCAGCAACTACAACTCCCATATTACCAAATCAATCCAAAATTACAGTTATGAAGTAGCAATGAAAACTATATTATGGTTAGGGGGTCACCACCACATGAGGAACGGGATTAAGGGGTCGCGGCATAAGGAAGGTTGAGAAACACTGCTCTAAAGATTACAAAACTTGGAAATATGCCGCACTTTTGAGTAAAGATGTGCTGCTTTTGCTTTTGTTAGATGAGTAGGCTGAGCCTGGGACTTTTGGATACTGTTACATTTTTATGAACAAGAGCCTAGCCCTTTGTGACATAATAATAATAATAATAATAATAATAATAATCTTTATTTATACTTCATCCCATCTCCCCAATGGGGATTCGGGGCAGCTCACATGAGGCCAAGCGCAAACAACAAATTAAAATAAATAAAAACCAAAACACCCGCAATGAACACAATAAAAAGATACATACATACAAATAAAAACAATATACAACTAGATATCTGAAATCACAAAGACAGGGCAGGCTGCAAGCACATATATGAAATGTTAAAATGTTAAAAATCAGGGTGGGATACTCAAAATAGCATCCTTTACAGGGAAAACATCCTTTATGGGGGGAGAAGGGATGGACTCCGAGAACAGGGACATTGAGGAGAGCAATGATAGAAATTAAATAACTACTCTCCGAAAGCACAAGTTTTCAGGTGTTTTTAAAGGTCTCCAGAGTGGAGGCTTTCCTAATCTCTCCAGACAAGAAATTCCAGAGTCGGGGGGCCACAAAGGAGAAGGCTCTCTCCCTTGTGCCCACCAGACAAGTCTGTGAGACTGGCAGAGGTGACAGGAGGGCCTCCCCCGAAAAGCAGAAGGTTTGAGCTGGTTCATGGAGGGAGATCCGGTCACAAAGGTAGGCGGGTCCCGAACCGTTTAGGACTTTGTAGGTGATCACTAGGCATGTTAACAAATCGAAAAATGGCGATTCTAAAATCAAATGGGGGGGGGGGGATTTTTTTTTGATTAGTATATCAAAGACTTACAAAAAATTTACCAAAAATTTCGGAAATGTAACTTAAGTACTAACGAAATTCGTTAGTAATTCGTATGCCAGAGCATGCGCATTCCAGATGGTTTTGGCCTACTCCCAGAAATCCTAACAGCTGGTAAATTGGCTGGGATTTCTGGGAGTTGTAGGCAAAACTTGAATAAACCACACTGAATTCTAGATGGGACTCTCCAAATAGGAAGGAGGGAGGGAAGGAGGAAGGGAGGGAGGGAGGGGTATTCTATTCTTGGAAGCAGCAAAAGAAAAGGAGGAGGAGCCCCCCCTCGCTCCTCGCTGCCTCTCTCTCACCCCGATCCTGAGGGAGCGAGGGCCCAAGTTTGCCCAGGCTGAGAGGAAAAGGAAGAGGCCTGAGGCTGTGATGAATGGTGGGAGTTGAAGTCCAAAACACGTACCTGGAGGGCTGAAGCTGGCCCCTGCGATGGGGCATGGCAGAGCAACGGGGAAGAGAAGCATCTGAGAGAGCGCAGGGAGAGAGAGGAGGAGAAGCGCGTGCACGTGTGTGTGTGTGTGTGTGTGTGTGAAGCAGGCCCCTGCGATGGGGCATGGCAGCAGAGCAACGGGGAAGAGAAGGTGGGGGGGGGGAAGCCTGGAGAGAGAGGAGGAGAAGCGCGTGTGTGTGTGTGTGTGTGAAGCAGGCCCCTGCGATGGAGCATGGCAGCAGAGCAACGGGGAAGAGAAGGAGGGGGAAGCCTGGAGGACTACACTTTCCAGAATGCATTGCCTAGCCTACCTAGCAGCAGCGTCACTTCCAGTTCCTCATAGAAATGCGGGAAAAAGAAGAAGCTGAATGAAGGCGGGAAGGAAATGAGGGGGAGAAGACAGGGAGAAGTGAGTAGTACAATAATTAATTAATTAATACTTAAGAATTTCTTATGATCATAACGCAAATTGTTGGCCTCAAGGACCGTAAAAGGAAGTCTACTTCCGGGATCGCGGCAGCGATACGTAAAACCTCAAAAGTCCCATTACATACGAATCTCTTACGAATCCTTTTAATTTCCGTTTCATTTTTCTCATGCCTAGTGATCACCTATACCTTGAATCGGGACAAGAAAATAAATGGCAGCCAGTGCTGTTCTTTAAACAGGGGGGTTGACCGCTCTCTGTAACTTGCCCCAGTTATTAATCTGGCTGCTGATCACTGGACATCAAAGTGTCTGAGTTTTTCCAATACTGAGCTAATTCTTTTAGCCATAACTTTCAATTCAAGTCTCTCTTTCTCAAATATGAAACATAGTTTGAAGTTTCATGGAAACATTGCCAACACTAACCAGATTTATTGACTGGACAGAGAATCCATACTAGAAGGTCCCACAAGACCCTGAAACCCAGGTGAGATACTGCCAGATGCAGAACACAATATGGAGGATTTGATGGACCAATGATCTACAAAATCAACTTTGTGTGTTCATGTGATTGAGAAACTAACAAGACAAAGACCATGAACACT
Organism: Anolis apletophallus; assembly: GCA_030556195.1. Lineage (NCBI taxonomy): Eukaryota > Metazoa > Chordata > Lepidosauria > Squamata > Anolidae > Anolis > Anolis apletophallus. The sequence continues at coordinate 18,259,622 of JARBWK010000014.1, read as the reverse complement.
ATGCAATGCATTTACACTGTAGTGTCTACATGTGTTGGATATGTATTCATTGTATAACTATGCCATCAAGTTAGAGGAAAAACAATACTAAACAATGCTGCAACCCCTTAATACAGTTCTTCATGTTGTGGTGACCCCCCCCCCCACCATAACATTATTTTCGTTACTACTTCATAACTGTAATTTTGCTGTTATAAATCATAATGTAGATATCTGTTATAAATCATCATGTAAATATCTGATATGCAGGATGTATTTTCATTCACTGGACCAAATTGGGCACAGAGACCCAATACGCCCAAATTTTAATACTGGTGGGGTTGGGGTTGGGGGGTTGATTTTTGTCATTTGGGAGTTGTAGTTGCTGGGATTTATAGTTGACCTCCAATCAAAGAACATTCTGAACACCACCAATGATAGAATCAAGGCAAACTTGGCACACAGAACTCCCATGACCATCAGAAAAATACTGGAAAGGTTTGGTGGTCATTGACTAAGAGTTTTGGAGTTGTAGTTCACCTACATGCAGAGAGCACTGTGGACACAAACAATGATGGATATGAACCAAACCTGGCACAAATATTCAACATGCCCACATGTGAACATTGGTGGAGTTTTGGGAAAATAGACCTTGACATTTGGGAGTTATAATTGCTGGGATTTCTAGTTCACCTACAATCAAAGAGCATTCTGAACCCCTCCAACAATAGAATAGGGCCAAGGTTCCCACACAGAACCCCCATACTAATAAATACTGAGATAATAATAATAATTTATTTATATCCTGCCACCAACTCCCCGAAGGAACAATCATACCAAAGGGAATTTTTCAGAGGAAAGGGGGCAGGTAAGAAATAAAAAATGTCATTAACAACAACATTTTATTATGGTCCAAAGACCCTTATTGTACCATATGTGTACAAGGTATGCAGGTAATGAGATTAAGAACATCCGGTTAATTAAACACACACATGGACAAAATTTACAACAATTAAAAACTTCTTAAAATGCATGTTGTTGTTGTTGTTGTTGTTATGAATTCCACTTTTCTCCCCTTGGGAACTCAAGCAGCTAACAACCCCACACTTTAGTTAAGTTTTTAAAAGCGTTAATAGTACAGTGTAGTAAAAACAGATTACAATATAATAAATATAGTTATTGTTGTATTCCTCCTAAACAAAATTATCCCAAACATTTGGACAAAAAGAAACTGAAAAGTTCTTTAAAAAAAAAAGACTAGGGAGTGTCTTCTAGTCCTGCTCACTGTAATAGGTGTCAATATCAGGCATCACATTTTATGGGCCCCCGACTGCAAACACCAACCTGCAGACTGAGATTTAGGACCATTGACCTTTCCTTCAAATTGGCCATAGGTGTTCGCACAGCTGTTAAATAAACCTGTGTTTATGGCACCATAAATGTAGCGCAGGTGAAGATTTGGGCGGTGTAATAACAACTCCCCTTACTGCATAGTTTGTCATTTATACAACGCCGGCCTACTATCATGGATGAATTTTTTTTCCGCAACAGCCCACAATTCTCAGGACTTAGTCACTGTTTCTATATTTTTGAGTCATTTGACCATTTGTTTGTTTACTTATTTATTTACCGTATTTGTATACTGCCTTTCTCAGCCCACAGGTGACTCAAGGCAGTTTACAGGCAACAATTTGATGCACACAATATCATAAATACAATTAAAAACATTAATCTATATAAATAAAAATGTAATGTTCATTTGTGGGATTAATATAACTCAAAAACCACTGGACGAATTGACACCAAATTTGAAAGGAAGGAAAGAAGGAGAGAAGGAGGGAGGGAAAAGAAGGAAGGAGGGAAGGAAATAAAAATGAAAGGAAAAGAGAGGGAAGGAAAAATGAAAAAGGAAAAGAGAAGGATGGAAGGAAGGAAGGAAAGACAGAAGGGGATAAAAAGTGAAAGGAAAAGAGAGGAAAGGAAGGAGAGAAGGAATGAAAGACAGAAAGGGAGAGAAGGAAGGAAGGAAGGAAGGAAGGAAGGAAGGAAGGAAGGAAGGAAGGAGAGAAGGAGGGAGAGAAGGAGGGAGGGAAAGAGGGAAAGAAGGAAGGAGGGAAGGAAATAAAAAAGTGAAAGGAAAAGAGCTGGAAGGAAGGAGAGAAGGAATGAAAGATAGAAAGAGGGAGGGAGGGAGGAAGGAAGGAAGGAAAGAGAGAAGGAAGGAAAGAGAGAAGGAAGGATGTAACCAAAGAGCAAAGAAATGGAGGAAAGAAGCAGGTAGAGACAGAAGAAAGAAGAAGAGAAATGAGAAGGGAAAGAAAAAGAGAAGGGAGGGAAGGAAAGGAGGGAAGGAAGGAAGGAAGGAAGGAAGGAAGGAAGGAAGGAAGGAAGGAAGGAAGGAAGGAAGGAAGGAAGGAAGGAAGGAGAGAAGGAGAGAAAGAGGGAGGGAAGATTGGTCACAGCAACGCGTGGCAGGTACAGCTAGTATATAATATAAAACCATAACAAATCAATAAAAAAAAACACATTAGTGCCTCCTTGTCAAAACATTTTCCGGCCTCATTGTCTAGTCATTCCATTTTCCTATGTCTGTTACTCTGCATTTGGAAACGCTTGCTCAAAAAGCCACGTCTTGACCTTTTTTCCTGAAATGTTAAAAGGGAGGGGGTTGATCTGATAACCCTAGGGAGGATGTTCCATAGCCAGGGGGCCACCAGTGAGAAGGCCCTGTCTCTCGTCCCCACCAAACGTACTACTGACAACAACGGGATCGAGAGCAGGGCCTCCCCAGATGATCTTAAGGCCCTAGATCAGGGGTAGGCAAATATTGGCCCTCCAGGTGTTTTGGACTTCAACTCCCAGAAATCCTAAGAGCTGGTAAACTGGCTAAGATTTCTGGGAGTTGAAGTCCAAAACACCTGGAGGGCCGGTAATTGCCCACCCCTGCCCTAGATGGGTCATAAGTGGAGATGTGTTCCGATAGGTAAGTTGAGCCAGAACCGTTTAGGCCTTTATAGGCTAAAGCCAGCATTTTGAATTGTGCCTGGCAGCCAGTGGAGCTGGCGCAACAGAGGAATTTCACATTCCCAAAGAAGATCAAACCACTTGGGGGGGGGGGGGACTCTCTCTCTCTCCTTCAATCTCTCCCCCCCCCCCCCTCCTTCCTTTTGTGAAATACTACACAAGCTCAACAGCAGTTGGTTGAATAGCTGAAGAGGATGGTATGTGCCCCCGGGGTTTCCCAAACAACTGTCCTAGATCGCTTTATGAGATAATCTCTCGGCATAATCATGTAGCCACAAATTATCGTGTAAATTCCCAATTAAAAACACAAAATAGAAGCTGTAAATCACGGCACTAAACTACCACCTTTCCAAACTGGGAATGGAAAAAGGAGTTTTTTATTTTCTATTGGGGTTTTTCTTAAGTGGGGAGGAGAAGAGAATCAGCAGGCAACTTTTATAAATTTTTGCCTCCATTTCAAAGTTATTCCACAACTTCTAACAAGACAGAAGGAAACTCCAAATTTACGACTGTGGTATAGAGCACAAATTTATTTTTTTTAAGAATTAAAGACTTAAGCAACAAGGAAGACCACACCGCTTGTAAAACAAAAATGCTCCACCCTGCTTGCAGGATGGTGCTTGTTAAAAACAGAAAACTAAACAGCCTTCGCGCTTGGCATCCGTCCACATCCACCCCTTGTCCCATTTAGAAATTAAAACGGTAGCAAGCCATTCTCACTGGAATGCTTTTGCTTTGCTTTGTTTTGCTCGAGCGGTGGCTTAATTTCAGTCAATTAAATGATACAAATGACTGAAATGAATTGCGCTGACGTCAGTCCAATGTAATGGGTGAGTGTCTTTTCGGCTGCTTTCCACAAACATCAACCTGGGCCTCTGTAGAGGCAGCTGTGATGCCAACCGCTGGTTGTGGGAAACATCCCGGTCTTCTCAAGCCAAGAGGAAGAAAGCCATGGGTTGACAATGAAGCTCATTCTCGTTTTATGTAAACACAGAGTGAAACTGTCTGGACAACACAACATAAACTTGTTGTGTTTGCCCATGCCTGGTCTAGATGGAGGGAAGTCATGGTCCCCCTCTCTTCTGCTTTGGTCAGGCCTGGAATAATAACCCTGTGTCCAGTTTTGGGCAAAGCAATTCAAGGAGGAGCTGGACAAAATGGAAGGTGTCCGAAGAAAGGTGGACAGAATGGTCAAGGGTCTAGAGCAGGGATGGGCAATTACCGGCCTTCCAGGTGTTTTGGACTTCAACTCCCAGAAATCCTAACAGCTGGTAAACTGGCTGGGATTTCTGGGAGCTGAAGTCCAAATTACCTGGAGGGCCGGTAATTGCCCACCCCTGGTCTAGAGGCCAAGCCCTCTGAGGTGTGGCTGAGGAAGATGGAGATGTTTAGCTTGTTTAGGATGCAATGATTCAACCGTTATGCCGGTAGGACTTCTGACTGAAAGGTTGGAAGTTCAAAGGCAGGGCAAGCTCCCATCTGTCAGCTCCAGCTTCTCATGTGAGGACATGAGAGGAGCCTCCCATGGTATGGTAGGATATCTGGGCATCCCTTGGGCAATGTCCTTGCAGACAGCCAATTCTCGCACACCAGAATCGACTTGCAGTTTCTCAAGTCACTCCTGACATGGAAAAACAAACAAACATAAACTTGTGTCCACCTCATTGGTTGGAGTGTTAGATTAAGATTGTGGAGCTTTATTTCAAGTTCCCACTCAATCATGAAACTCGTGGGCTGGTTAGGATCAGTCTTCCTAACCAATATTACAGATTTGATTCAAGATAAACATAGTCATCTCAAGTTTAAGAGTGTTCCTGCAAACCATAGTCCTATCGAGTCCAAAATCCTCTTTCTCACATCTGATGGGCCAAATTCTCTGGAGATATTTAAACAGAGGCTGGATAGCCATATGAGTGCTTCCTTCATGACAAAATTGGATTATAGTGGATAGCACTGGTGGTTTCTTCCAACTCTATATGATTCCATTAAACCAGAAACTTGTAAGAAAATCATCCGACTGATTTAAGGACAATAGAGCTCCCCTCCCATTCTTTCGCATAGATCCAGGAAGCTGGATATGTTGATTTATTTATTATTCGTATTTATATACCGCTCCATTCCCTTTAACTTGAAGGAGGGAAGACTTTCTCCGAGCAATTTCCAAATATCTGAAAGAATCAGGAAGTAGTTTGCCTGCCAATCCCTGAAATAACGAGACCACACACCAGTATTTGGGTTAAAATATGGGCAACTTTTATTAATTGTTACCAATTTAATTTTGACTGGATCTAAACCTATGAATCTGGAACTTGGTGGCAAAACCGAGGTAGTGTCCCCGCCCGGCCTACCCTTGGCTAGTTAGGGCGAAATATCCTGGACCCCAGGGAACCTAATCTGGGCAACCTCTAAGGGAAATGTGTTGGAGAAGTCCCTCTCAGGGTATCTGAGACCCGACTCTCTCCATTCATAGGGCATTACGATTCCCCCTCACCTCATCAAATTGGATCTTAGAAGAGTGTTTTAGTCAATGGCCTCCCCCCCTGAAAAGGGTGTCTTGGTTGTATACCAAATTTAAGCTTTTCCTAACTGTTTTCCATGATCATTTATTTAATGACACACCGTCCCAATTTGCCATGTAACAGTATAGTGTAGACGAAAAAACCCTCCTAGAGCGTAAGAGAGGAAAAAACTCCTACCCGGCCCCTTAACAGCAACCCTAATATACTGTTTAATGGGCCGGAGTGGTGGGTCGACGCGTGGCTCCAGAATGAAGAGAAAGGGGCAGGCCAGGCAAAAGGCCTAGCTCTGCCCCCTTGAAAATAGTTCCATTGGGGGAGGAGGCAAACTTCTATCCCACCCCAGCTGTGCCAGGGTGGGAAAGGTTATAACTTTGAAAGACATAGGTTGGAAGCCCTCAGTCCCAACTAACCTTTCAATCCCATCTTATCAAACTAGTCACCATGGAATAATGCCACTTTGCATACATTATTGGTTCAAGATCACAGGCTTAGCTTTGGAAAAGTAGCTAGTAAACGAGGAAAGGTCCTGGTGAAAAGTTCCCTTATGCCATATGCATGAATCCTCTCTCTCTCTCTTTGCACTTAATTGTCCAATGCATGAACGGAAATGCTTTTGTAGGCTACCCGGCTCGACACACACAAACAATCCCAACAATTAATTAAAGTCATTTCAAGCACTCTGTAAACATGCATTTGCCAAGAGCTCCACCTGGCCACAGATAGCAATCTGCTAATGCAGCCCTTGGTGCTCCTCCTCCTACTTCACATTTCTCCATTGTCACCAGGGAAACTGGGGAGCCAAACAATTGAGGCTTTGCTAAACATGTTCTGGCTATCTGGATAATCTCTTTGAATGTACCTTATTAACTGGGCCATGCCCAGCTTGTTGCTGCTCCCACCTTGTCAGCATCTCATGATCTGGAAGGAGATGTTTATTGTCGCAAGTTTATGGTGCTCTTGCGTAACAAGCGTGAGAGTACCTAAATTTGACACTAGACAAATTTACACTAGCTACTGATTTCTCTCCCACGGCTGACAAATGGCTTCTGGATGCATTGGAGGGATCCTCAATGTTCTAGTCCATTGGAGGAATCATAGCTCATCAAACTTCCATGTGTAAACTCCATAGTTGTATAGTAAGGCAGTATTAGGCTCTGGACTAAATAGTATTATAAGCACACACACCTCTTTATATTCTGGGCACCACAATAGAAGAGAGATATTGACAAGCTGGAATGTGTCCAGAGGAGGGAAACTAAAATGATAAAGGGTCTGGAGAACAAGCCCTATGAGGAGTCATAGTGAGGGGGAGCAAGCTTGTTTTCTGCTGCCCTGGAGACTAAGACGCAATAGAACAATGGCTTCTAACTACAAGAAAGGAGATTCCATCTGAACATTAGAAAGAACTTCCTGACTGTGAGAGCTGATCAGCAGTGGAACTCTCTGCCCCAGAGTGTGGTGGAGGCTCCTTCTTTGGAAGCTTTAAAACAGAGGCTGGATGGCCATCTGTTGGGGGTGCTTTGAATGCAGTGTTCCTGCTTCTTGACAGAATGGGTTGGAGTGGATGGCCCATTGTTTGAGTCTACAGTGCTCTCTGGATGTAGGAGAACTACAACTCCAATACTCAAGGTCGATGCCCACCAAACCCTTCCCCTATTTTCTGTTGGTCATGGGTGTTCTGTGTGCCAAGTTTGGTTCAATTTCATCATTGGTGGAGTTCAGAATGCTCTTTGATTGTAGGTGAACTATAGATCCCAGCAACTACAATTCCCAAATGACAAAAACACTAACTCCACTCCCCCAAACCCCTTTGGTATTCAAATTTGTGCGTTTTGGGTATTTGTGCCAAGTTTGGTCCAGGTCCAACATTGTTTGAGTCCACAGTGCTCTCTGGATGTAGGAGAACTACAATTCCAAAACGCAAGGTCAGTGCCCACCAAACTGTTCCAGTATTTTCTGTTGGTCATGGGATTCTGTATACCAAGATTGGCCAAATTCCATTATTGATGGAGTTCAGAATGCTCTTTGACTGTAGGTTTACTATAAATCCCAGCAACTACAAATCCCAAATGACAAAATCAAATTTTGGTGTATCGGGTATTTCTACCAAATTTGGTCCAGTGAATCCATCTTGCATTTCAGATATTGACATGACGATTCATAACAGTAACAAAATTACAGTTATGAAGTAGCAACAAAAAATACTTTTATGGCTGGGTGGTCACCACAACATGAGAAACTGTATTAAGGGGTAGCAGCATTAGGAAGGCTGAGAACCACTGCCCTAGAGGGGGGGGGGGCATAAGCCCATATTCTATATCAGTTTCCTATACTAGGCAAAATCCATTATCATCAGAAAACAGTTTGCTTCTTGGAGGTTGGGCATGCCCCATTGCTGTTCATCAAAAATCAAATCAAGTTTTCTCTTTTTTTGCCTTTGGTGAGTCAAATACAGAAGGTCTGCCCTCTTACTTTTGCACTCTACTTTCGTTTGAGATCACGGAGATTGTGACAGATGACATTCCTTGCTGTATGGCAGAGTGGCATAGTATGCGTGCGAATCCTTCTTGATGAGGTCTTCCTTGGTTCATTTCCCTGTTTGCCAGCCTTGAAATCTGCGGGGTCGTTGCATTTGTGGCCAACTTCAACCTTCTCTATTCCCTTTCCTCCTTGAAAGAGTTGTTTCTGGTTCACCACCAAGCACTATATATATACACGTAACACTAGTCTTTTTTTCCACCTGTACTGAATGTTGTAGTATTCTAGCCATATGCGTGATTGTGCTACATCTATGATTTTGTACCACTTTTTAATAAATTGCAAAACCTAAAAGGTTTAGCAAACCTTGAGATGGTCCATTTGGATCAATAAACTGACAGAGAATGAATCCGTCCCAGATAGTTAGCCCTCTTTTTCTTTTAATCGTGGCTTGTCCTCTGTTTCCTACCACTGGAACCAATATGCTACAATTCTGTAGAGATTATTATATGGAACCTCTCCATTGGCGCCCCCTTGTCGTGGGGGAGAGGCTTGCGTACCCTAATAAAGTTGTGAGCTATGCTTGCGGTGGCATAATAGCCACTGGTAGGGCCTCCCATGCCAGACAGGTCACAACCAAAGGGTCTGACAAAGTGCATCAATAAGAACATAAGAACATAAGAAGAGCCATGCTGAATCGGACCTCAGCCCATCTAGTCCAGCATTCTGTATCACACAGTGGCCCACCAGTTGTACACGGGGATCTCGAGCAGAAGGGAGGGCAAAACCCTGACCTGCTCCCGACCCCCCACAACCAGTACCCAGGGAAATCCTGCCTACCTCAACCAACTCCGAGGTGGCACTTGAATGTCCTTTTCAGTAACTACCGATACACTTGGTATCCATGAATCTGTCTAATCCTGCCTTGAAGTTGTTCAGGCTGACAGCTGTCACAACCTCTTCTGGAAGTAAATTCCATAACCCAATGACCCTCTGGGTGAAGAAATATTTCCCTTTATTTGTCCTAATTTTCCTACCTTGGAGCTTCAGGAGTGCCCTCTAGTCCTAGTGTTTTGTGACAAAGAAAATAATTTTTCTTTATTCACCTTTTCTATCCCATGCATGATTTTATACACTTCGATCAAGTCACCTCTTAAACGCCGTCTTTCAAGGCTGAAAAGACCAAGGCGTTGCAACCTGGTTTCATAAGGGAGCCGCTCCATCCCTTGGATCATTCTTGTTGCCCTTTTCTGTACCTTTTCCAGTTCCGTTATATCCTTCTTAAGGTGCGGAGACCAGAATTGTACACAGTACTCCAAATGTGGCCTTACCATCGATTTGTAGAGAGGTAATACAACATTTGCTGACCTATTTTCGATTCCCTTTCTGATCATGCCTAGCATAGAATTTGCTTTTTCACTGCTGCTGCGCACTGGGTTGACATCTTCATTGAGCTGTCCACCAAGACCCCAAGATCCCTTTCCTGGTTTGTCTCGGAAGCTTTGACCCCATCAATTTGTAGGTGTAGTTGGGGTTCTTTGCCCCGATGTGCATGACTTTACACTTGTTTAGGTTAAAATGCATTTGCCACTTTGTTGCCCATTCACTCAATTTCGAGAGATCTTTCTGGAGCTCTTTACAATCAGTTTCATTTTTAACTACCCTGAACAATTTAGTGTCGTCTGCAAACTTTGCTACCTCAGAATTCACTCCTACATCCAGATCATTAATGAATAAATTAAAAAGTAACGGACCCAAAACTGAACCTTGGGGTACGCCACTTCTCACCTCTTTCCACCCAGAGAAATGTCCATTTATTACCACCCTTTGGTTCCTACAGTTTAGCCAGGTTCCAATCCAGGACAAGACCTGTCCCCTGATTCCATGGCTGAAGAGCTTATTTAGGAGCCTTTGGTGAGGGACTTTGTCAAAAGCCTTTTGAAAGTCAAGGTAAACAATATCAATTGGGTCCCCTTTATCTATGTGTTTATTTACACCCTCAAAGAATTCTAACAAGTTAGTAAGACATGATTTGCCTTTGCAGAAACCATGTTGATTTTCTTTCAGCATTTTCAATGGATAGGATGGGCTCTCTAGCCTTTTGGCAACCATCCTAGGAGAAGGAAAACTCTAATTTCAAACCCAGGCAGATGGTGGTCGTCTAACCTTGTAAGATCAACCATCTAGAGAAGGAAACTCAAATCAAACCTACAACCTGAGTACCTCGCTGCTACCGTCCAAGCTTGCTAGGCCTCGGCAGATGAACCTTTGGTTTAAAGGGTGAGGCCAGTTCTGTGCATGCTGCGCTCCACCAGAAAAATCCATTGCACAGGCTCGAAGGACACAGCCAACCTCCTTAGTCATCAACGCGCTTGTAGAAAGCGTGGGATGAGTCCTTCCTAAGAATCTTCATTCGCGAAGTAATGCCAGAGAGAGATTATATAGAAACCGAAACCCTTTAACATTGAGAAAAACAGAAAAAACTAAAACAAGAAAAACATCCAAACATTTTATTGGCGCGTTTGCATTTTCAACTTTATTTTTCACACATATAATGCATGAATCAAAGTCATTCCAAAGGTAGATTTACAGCTTCCTTATGTCAAGTCATGACCGTCGCTGGGAATTGTAGTTTGGGCAGGCAATAGACCAAACTACAGAGAAGGTTAATGACCATGTCAAACTACAAGTCCCAGGATTCACTGCATTGAACCATGTGAGTTACAGTGGTCTCAAACTGCATTAATTGAGCAATACAGATGCATCCTCTTTTCTGTTGGCCCTAACGCTATTTCATTCTGATCCTATTTATTTACCCCTGTAATAGATAAGCTTCTATACTGCATCTCCCTTTCATGGCATTGTGAGCACCGTGATTGGCTGGCTCCATCTAGGGCTTCCCTGCTTCAAACTTTCCCATCCCAAATTCAGCTGAATTGCCATATTATATTTTGAACAAAGTTAATTCATACACATTGCCATAGAAAGGTGTGTGTTTGTGCTTATAATACTATTTAGTAGGGCTGGTCTACAATTTCGGATATGCCCGAATTTTGGAAGTTTTTTGGATACTTCCGACTTTTTAAGCAATTTTGAGAGCAACCCTCCCAGCAGGAATTCCAAAATCCAAAATTCCGAATTCCGAATTTTGGATGTCATTTCCTAATTTTCTTGCTGATTGCTCATTGGCTGGTGGCTAACAGCTGACTCTCCCTTATGCTGATTTTTTTGCCCATTTTAGAAAGCGGACGCTAGTTCCGAAGACTTCAGAATCTCGGAAATACTTCCGAATCAATTTTGAAATTTATCAGAATTTTTTCGGAAGTCCATATAATCCGAAACGACAGCTACAATGAGATCCAAACGAGTTTCGAAACATTTTTTTCTTGGATCAACCAGCCCTACTATTTAGTCCAGAGCCTAATACTGCCTAACCACACCACATGGATTTTTTGTGTGTGCAGATGATAGGTTTTGTCCCTGAGCTATGAGTCCTCCAGTTGTAATTTTTTATTAACGAACAAATATAGAAACTGAAACATAAAGATACAGTGAAAGTGGGAGATCATTTTTTGTATAGTAAAGTGGTAAAGAAAATAATAGGCAAAAAGAAGAAAAAATATAAAATAATTTGGAAAAATTTTAGGGAGGGAGTGGGGGAGAAAAAAAAGAAAAAAAAGGGAAAAAAAGAAATAGTCCTCTAATGGACTAGAAATGGGTTTCTCAACCTTCCTAATGCCATGACCCCTTAATACAGCTCCTCATGTTGTGGTGACCTAAAAACCAAGACATGAAAGAAGTCAAAGAAAGCTTCCCCTTATTTTCCAGACACAGGGAGGTTGCAACACCAGAAAGTCCACAGAGGCAGCCTGCTATTATGTTCCGATCCATGTACATCTTGTTATATTCTAATTTGTTTGGCAGCTCCTCTGCATCCTTGCCCACAGAACCCTGGGGAGACGTGATTCATGGCGCATCAAAGGCTCTGGCAGGCTCTTTCAGCCCAGTTGTGACAGTTCGCAAACAATGCGTTCCATGTGCCTCCCACACCCACCTCGAGGAGATTTCTGTGAAGCCATCCATCCTGTCTGAGCGAGAAGTGGACATTCTGGCACATTGTCATGCCAACCTGAAGTTTCACATTGCATCGTTCCCAAGGTAGGATCATCAGTGGGTGAGGGCTGTCTGCTCCTTTGTTACCTTCCTCTTCTACAACTCTACTGAACTCTACAAAAAGCTATCCAGGGCAAAGGAAAAAAGCATTCGATTTTCGACATTTCAATAAAAATGTCTCCCACCAGAATTTTCAGCGTGCCAGTCCAAGTATTTGTTCAGCAACTCATATCTATTAATTTCAAGGGAAATGTATACAAATTGAGTATCCCTTATTTCAAATTCTGAAATATTCCAAAATTGTCCACATGGATAGCTGAATACTGACGTCTTTGCTTTCTGATGGGTCAATTGCACAAACTTTGTTTCATGGACGAAATTATTAAAGCATATTGTGTATACAATGATTTTCAAATTATATTTTGCTCAACAATGAATAATTTTATGTCTTATTTTTTAGGCTTCTTCCTGAGTTAATTTGGGGACACTGATTCAGAAAATTGCATTGGATAGACCAGAACAGCTCTAGGTTTTTTTAGATATAGTTGGTTATCATAGTTTTCTATGGGTGAGAAATGAAGTGGTATATGCCATATGTTCTGTTTCTCAAAATCTTGAGCTGGTGCCATTTTTGGAGTCAGCAGGGTTAAATATACCTAGAAATAGGACTAATATTTGAGGCACCAAAATTTGTGTTGACCAGTGTTATAAAACGTATTGGAAACATAATTGAATTCCTTGTTTAGACCTGGGTACCACCAGGAGCCCCCAATGGCACAGTGAGGTAAATGCTGAGGTGCTGAACTTGCTGACCGAAAGGTTTCAGGTTTGAATTCAGGGAACGGGGGTGAGCTCCTGCTGTTAGCCTCAGCTTCTGACAACCTAGCAGTTCAAAAACATGCAAATGTGAGTAGATCAATAGGTACCGCTCCGGTGGGAAGGTGACAGTGCTCCATGCAGTCATGCCAGCCACATAACCTTGGAGGTGTCTATGGACAATGCCGGCTCTTCAGCTTAGAAATGGAGATAAGCACCAACCCCCAGAGTCAGGCAAGACTGGTCAATGTCAGGGGAAAACCTTTACCTTACCACCTCCAAGATATCTATCTATCTGTTTGTCTATATTCTAATATATGGAATAAGAAAGTGGAAAAGCAAAATAATAATAATTAAAAAAATCTTTATTTTTATACCCCGCCAACCATTTCCCCTTGGAGACTTGGGGCGGCTTACAAGGGACAAGCTCAAAAGACAATAAAAACATAGAAGAAAACACTTACCAATTAAAACATCAGCTAAAAGCAATACGACATAATTATACACAACATAAGAGCAATATGGCTGGAAAGAAAATTAGCTGAGGTACAAATTCAATGAGTGTAATACATTTTACTGGAGCACCAAAAAAGTGTGACATACCAATAGATTGGGCAGGAAATACTATAATAAAACATGTTGAGGTAGATCATATGAGGGCCAGAATAAAGTGCTATTCTCAATGGGGACAGGAAACATTACTGGTGAGCAGCTTAATCGAAGGCACACTGGAACATCCAGGTTTTTAGTTGACTCTGGAAAGAGTACAAAGTGGGAGCCGGTCTGATCTCCCTAGGGAGGGAGTTCCAGAGCCAAGGGGCCACCACCGAGAAGGCTCTCTCCCTCGCCCCCACCAACCGTGCTTGCGATGGTGGGGGGAGAGAGAGTGTGCCTCAGATGATCTCAAGGTGGTTCATAAGCACTGGTTCATAAGGGAAGTGGCAATTGCGAAGATAAACAGGTCCCAAACCATTTAGGGCTTTATAGGTAATGACCTGCACCTTGAATTGGGACCGGAAACCTATTGGGAGCCAGTGGAGCTGTTTATACAGGATGGTTGACCTCTCCCTGTAACCAGCTCCCATGTGTAGTCTGGCTGTGATCTTTGAACCAACTAGAGTTTCCGGGCCGTCTTCACATAGAGCGCATTGCAGTAATCCAACCTAGAGGTAACTAGGGCATGGACCACCATGGCCAGATCAAAATCTGATTTTTAATTAATATGCTCCAATGCATTTGTAAAACAGCAGCAAGAAGAAATTATTTAAAGGGAAAATGAGAAGGAACAACTAGTTTTGCCAGTATTCATCATTCAAATACCCTGTTTTCAAAGAACCACTTGAAAATTGTTTAATTTCAATTGATTATAATTTTTAAATATATCATCTAGACAGAAGACCATCAACTCTTAGAAGCTCTTCATTTTTGCACTGGATTATTGTAATTGTAAACTGGTGTGAGCAGGACATAAATAGCTATACATAAATTCTATTATACAGGTTATGGGATACCAGAGGACTTTGTTCCCATAAGTATCTAAGCAATGTTTGTGTTTGTTTGTTCTTTCACTGAAAGGCAGTGAACTTTCCAACTTTGGGATCCTGGATGAAATTACCACGATCAGATCCTGAATCTTGGAATGTTTCATTGCTCTTCGTTTCAAGCATGCTTCCTTTGACAACAAAATGTAATTAAGAAGGCCATCATTTTCATGTTATGTTGCCTCCAGGAGGTCTAGCATAATGTGGAAAGGGCATGGCAGAGTTGCTTAACCTTCCTAGAAATGAACTTCCTTAACATTGTTACATCTTCCCTTTTGGTCTAAGTTGGGGTCGCAATGATGAAATAATTTAAAGGAGAAAGGGTCGTGGCAAAACAGTGAACTCTGCATGCAGCCCCGTGTCATCAAAGTCTCCCAAAGTAGCAACGGGGGAATGGTTGCTACGTGGGGTTTTTAAAAATAAAAAACACACAAAATACCTCCAAACTATAAAGGTTGGGTTTCGATATCTGGATAGACTATGTGCAAATTAACTGCTTTGGAGAAGAAGATTTTTTTTTAAGGAAGAGCAGGTCAGATTTCTTTTTTCCCTTTTGGACTTCCTGGATATGTATAAGTCTAGACCAGTGTTTCCCAACCTTTTTTGAGCACACTTTTTACATTTGCAAAATCCTGGGGCACACCACCAACCAAAATGACACAAAATGACACTCTAACACAGTAATACATATAGTTAATATGTTTCAAATGTATTTATACACTCAGTGTGAAACCTGGGCCTGTTTCGATGAACATAACATAGATATCCTGGCAGGAATGGCAGAAAGACATTAACTTCCCACACTGAACTCCCATAACCAAGATAAAATGCTATAAGAGTTTGGTGGGCATTTACCTTGAGTTTTGGAGTTGTAGTTCACCTATATCCAGAGAGCACTGTGGACTCAAACAATGTTGGATCAGGACCAAACTTGGCATGAATACTCAATACGCCCAAATGTGAACACAGATGGGGTTCAGGGGAAATAGACCTTGGCATTTGGGAGTTGTAGTTGCTGGGATTTATAGTTCCCCTACAATCAAAGAGCATTCTGAACCCCACCAATGATAGAACTGGGCCAAACTTCCCACACAGAACCCCCAGGAGGTAAGAGGAGGTCTCTACTTGGGGAAAGGGAGGCGGGCCTTCCCAATGCATGGAGAGGAGAGACCAAGTAGACAACGGGTGGGGAGGGGTGGTGTTTGTAATGTTGTGCCTTTATCGAGGTAGGTTTCTTAGGGTTTTATACTTCAACACACTAGACTCTCCCCCTTCCTGGAGGTTCCAATTTCCCACGGCACACCTGATGATCGCTCACGGCACACTAGTGTGCCCCGGCACTCTGGTTGGGAAACACTGGTCTAGACAACTGGATTGGCATGCATAGATCAATGACCCCACAAAACTGGATTGAATTATCCACGGATCGATGGGAAGATTGTGCATTGACTCTTATCAAAAATGAACTATTTCCTTCTCAGAGTAGACTGACAAAAAGCAAAATACTACTGGATACTACTCTGCATGCATAACACAATGTCTATCTGAACTTCAATAACATGGTGCTTGTTGTGAATCAGCCTGTGATTGAGTTCCAAGATCATGATGCTTCCGATGTGGGAAATGATGGTTTGGTCTATGATTTTCATGATGCTTCTGAGGACAGAGAGGCTTCAGTGCAAAGGGCATTTTCTCATGAGAATATTTCTGCTGAGCAGAGAGATGATGGGGCAGTGAGTTCTCAATATTTGGGTTTGGAAAACAATCTGACACCTGGGGATTTTAATGAGCAGTCAGATAACGAGTTGCAAAACAGGCGGCTGGAATTTTGCCAGGAAAGGTAGCAAGCTCAGAGGTTATGGCGCTCTGAAAGAATTCGGCAGATAAGACCCAAAGCTAGGGGGAAACAAAGCCAATTTTTGGAATATAAGGTTTGCCTGTAGGAAAGATCCTTTAGATCAGGCATTGTGTGGTTTTAAGCTTCATGTGTCTTGGTATCTTGTTCAAGGGTCCTGGTTCCTGTGGATTTCTAGTCTTGTGGTATGTGACTATCATTGCCTGATTTATCTTTGCTTCCTTTGGATTCCTGTTTGGATTTACTGCCTTGGAATGTTTTGGATCTTTTATGGACATTGCTTCATGTTACTGCAAATTTTTTTGCATTGTACTGACTTACTTTTATAATCAGCTATTTCCATTGGCTGTTCTTTTTAGCTTCAATAAAAGGATTTGATTTTTTACTCTTCGTGTGGTGTGTTTCAAGTCAGAGGGCTCTCCCTGTTCTGGAGTGCAACAATGCTAGACATTATTTTCCAATGGCTGGAAGAAAGAGTGAGAAAAAAATATATTTTCCTGCATCATGTCGGAAAGTCCCATCTAAAGGAGACTCAATTGTTGATTGGCAAATCAACTTTTATACAAATCCAATTGATCCAATGAGTCTACTGTAATTGGGACTAACCGCAGGATTCCAATCAATGGTATCTGACCTACACACTGGAATAAGTTACCAATGGATCAATAAAGCAAATGCCTATGAATAATTTAACCATTTTATCACTGTACCAACAGAGAGCAGCCCATTGAGAATAACATTTTTGAGAAAATAAACCAAAGCCCCTGCCACAGCATGGTTGGAGTCTTGAATTAGAATTCTAGATATCCAGGGTTTGAGTCACTCCTCAGCCATTGAAACCTACTCGATGACCATGGGCAAATCACTCTCTCTTACCCTCAGAGGAAAGCAATTGTAAAGCTCTTCTAAATAAACAATTCCAGAAAGCCAACGAGAGATACTTGTTCGAACTTTAGACTGTAGCCCCTTCCACACAACTGAATAACATCCCACATTATCTGCTTTGAACTGGGATATATGGCAGTGTGGACTCAGATATTCCAGTTCAAAGCAGATATTGCAGGCGGTTATTCTGTTTTGATACAGGGCGCATCTACGCTGTAGAATTAACATAGTTTGATAGCACTTTAACAGCCATTTCTCAATGCTATAGAAGCCTGGGAGTTGTAGGTTTATGATGTCTTTAGTCTTCTCTGCCAAAGAGCGCTGGTGCCTCAGCAAACCACAAATCCCATGTCTCCATAGAGTTGAGCCTTGGCAGTTAAAGTGGTATCAAACTGCATTGATTCTATGGTGTAAATGACTCTAGATCAGGGGTCAGGAACCTTTTTGACTCAGAGAGCCATAAAAGCAAAATATTTGGAAATTTATTTCAGTGAGAGCCATATACTGTAATATATAATTTATTTTAAGACTGAATTTAACAAAATGTGAGTATATACGTACATACTATGAGAAAAGAATTCCCCCGGCCGAATGACGAGACACTTCAGACCTGGCTCTGCAAAAGGCATGCTCAGGACTCTGGGAAGGAAGAGAAGATGGAAGAAAGGGGGAAAGAAAGAAAGACAGACAGAAAGAAAGAAAGAAAGGAGGGAGGGAGGGGGAGAGGAAGAAAGAAAAGAAGAACAAACTATGGAAAAGGAAGAAAAGAAAAGCAGGAGAGAGACAAGGAGGGAAAAAGAAAAAGAAATGGGAAGGGAGGAAAGGAAAGGGTGGGGAAAAGAAAGGAAAGGGAGTGAGGAAAAAGTAAAATAATGAAGGGAAAAGAAGAAAATAAAGAAGGGGAGAGAGAGAGGGAAGTGAAAAGAAAGGAAGGAGAAGGAAAGGAAGACTTGGGGAAAAAGAATAGAAGAGGAAGGAAGGAAGAGGGGGAGAATGGAGAAAAGAAGGAAGGAGAGAAGGAGAAGGAAAGGGTGAAGGGGAGAAAAAAAGGAAGGAAGAGGGAGAATAGAGGAAAGAAGGAATGGGAGAGGGGGGAAAAGGAAAGAGAGAAGGAGAAGGAAAGGGTGAAGGGGAGAAAGGAAGGAAGGAAGAGGTAGAATAGAGGAAAGAAGGAAGGGGAGAGAGGGAGGGAAAAGGAAGGAGAGAAGGAGAAGGAAAGGGTGAAGGGGGAAAAAGAAAGGAAGAGGAAGGAAGGAAGAGGGAGAATGGAGGAAAGAAGGAAGGGGAGAGAGGGAGGGAAAAGGAAGGAGAGAAGGAGAAGGAAAGAGTGAAAGGGGAGAAAGGAAGGAAGAGGGAGAGCCAGATGCAATCATGAAAAGAGCCACATATGGCTCCCGAGCTGTAGGTTCCCTACCCCTGCTCTAGATCTTCCTTGAGCAAGTCTCACTCTCTCAGCCACAGAAGCAGGCGATGGTAAACCTCCTAAGAAGCCATTTGCCAAGAATATCTCACTATAAGGCAAATATATGCTGAAGTCAATTGGAAGGTACATGACGACAAAAGCTAGAACTGTTGCGTTTAAGCTACTGAAAAATTCTTTGTTCTTTTTTGTATTATTTAAATAAATAGTTTAAAATGTTATTTGGAAGTAAGTAACTATGACTGATGAATGTTCAACAGTCTGACGACAAAAGTAGTAAGTATGTAATGAGTAGATAAATGATTCTTTATGAAAGATTATCCTAGTATTGTTCTCATTACCAAGAGAACACATGATTTACATTTCTCCTTACAGATAATCAGCAGCTTATTGATGTCCTAGTGTGATACAGAATGAAGCCCTGTCACCTGACTCGATGGTTTCCTAAATTCATCACAAAACTACATTAAATATCTTATATACCATGTAATTGTCTACAGGGAACACCACTAAGGCAGTAATTGTGTCATCAAGAGTTAATTTATTCTCAGCAAGCCTGTGCAATGTAGATATTAATCTCCCAGAGTAAACAAACTGTTGTTCCATGTCGAAGCATTGACTCCTCCCTGGAAAGTAAACAAGCCCTTGCTTTTGAGTATCTTCACACATTGGTTGCTAACTGTATATTATGGGACTGTTTTAGGATTTGATCTTCTGGAAGGGCTGTTTCTCAATTCCTGGGCCGAGCCTTCCAGGAACAGAGCTGAATATATGTCCTCTTTTGAGTGCCTTTGAGATGAATCAAGGAATTCTATGAAACCATCAAAATGTTTACGGAAGATTACAGGAGGCTTAGAGACAAGGTGGCTTCTCAGATAACTATGTCCAAGCTGTTTAAGTTCTCATATACCTGTTATGGGGAGTCCCCAGTGGTGCAATGGGTTAAACTGCTGAGCTGCTAACTTGCTGACTGAAAGGTCAGTGGTTTGAATTCAGGGAGCAGGATGAGCTCCTGCTGTTAGACCCAGCTTCTGCCAACCTAGCCGTTCAAAAACATCTGCCGGGAAAGTGGCACAGCTGGCTGGGTGTCAGCTGCATAAGATCTCTACTGACCAGAAGGTCATGAGTTTGAGAACTGCCCGGGTCGAGGTGGGCTCTCGACCTATTGTGTAGCCTGTTGTCGACCTTTGCAACCCGAAAGACAGTTGCATCTGTCAAGTAGGAAATTAAGGGACCACTTAGTGGAGAGGCTAAATGTAACTGATTTACAAGGCCATAAAAGATCTCCAGGAAACACTCTGAGGATGGAAGGAATGCGACAGCTCCCTCTGGTGGCCAGATGTTAAAAATTGCCTCTGTCTGTCTTGTGTTTGTGTGTCTAAATGCTTGTTCATTGTGATCTGCCCTGAGTCCCCTGCGGGGTGAGAAGGGCAGAATATAAATGAAGTAAGTAAGTAAGTAAGTAAGTAAGTAAGTAAGTAAGTAAGTAAATAAATAAATAAATAAATGTGAGTAGATCAATATGTACCTCTTCTGCGGGAAGATAATGGCACTCCATGCAGTCATGCTGGCCACATGACCTTGGAGGCATCTACGGATCATGCTGGCTCTTTGTCTTAGAAATGGAGATGAGCACCACCCCCCAGAGTCGGACACAACTAGATTGAATGTCAAGGTGAAACCTTTACCTTGCCTTAAATCCTGACCCACGATCGCACTGGCTGAACTAATTCAGACTTATTGATAGTACACCACATGCCATATTTACTCAAATCTAATGCTCACCTTGTTTTCGGCTAAATTAGCTTCCCAAATTAGGGTGCTCATTAGATTTGTGTAATATGGCAATCTTAGTGTTGAACCAAAGCAAAAGGTGAAGCTACTTCACCTGGTGGTCCTATTTGAGGGATGTCATCTTTGATTTAATTACCATGCCTTAAATCTATGCAATGCTGGGATTTGTAGTTTGGTAAGGCATAAACATTCTTTGGCAGCCCCCATGATCCCAATGATACTGGTGAAAATGGAAGGAGAAAGGAAGAGGGGCCGACTAAGGGCGAGATGAATGGTATCCTTGAAGTGACTGACTTGACCTTGAAGGAGCTGGGGCTGGCCAGGGTGGACACGGAGCTCTGGGATGGGATGGTCCATGAGGTCATGAAGTGACTGAACGAATAAACAACAGCAATGAAGAAAATCATACTTCCTCCTCTGTTTCTTCCCATGTCCTGCTGTGAAGTGAATCAAAACAAGAGAGCTGAAGTCCTTGGTCTTTTAGGATGGCGAAAACACACCTGGCAGGTCTTCTTCTGCTCAGATGGCATTGCTTACTGACCATCTACTGACCCACCACCAAATATGGAACAGATTGTAATATGAAGTGACTTAAATGGAGCAGGTGATTACGAACAGGGAGATTTCTGAACCAGACCTTTACTTTGTCATGCTTCCATCTCATGGGGAAAGCTTTCATTCCAGAAAGATAAGATTAGATACACTTTTTTACATTTATATGCCCCCCCCCCCTCTGCCTCCACCTTAATCCAACGACTTTTAATTTGGGTGCTGTACATTTGCTCAGTGATGTCTTCATCATCCGTTCCAAAGCTTCGGGTCAAGAGCTCAGAGATTTGAATATATAATTTGGCTAATTGACTCGAGTGTCCCTTTTGACCATAGTCAATTTCTGCTAATTAGAAATAAGAATCATTAGCTAATGTGTGTAAAGATTGCTGAGGAGGAAATGATGCAGGGCCGGTCGCTTGCCACATTCATTGCCTGAGGCATTGGGGTTCTTTCTCGCTCCCTCCCTTTACTCTAAGGACTTAAACAAAGGTTGTAAAAGGCATAATTTGGACTCAGAGTCAACACAAACCTCTGTGTCCTACACAACTTGTGCTTCAGTAGGTAGAGCAGTCAAAGGGAGATTGGATTGAATGCTGTTCAAAATCCCACATTAGGATTTGTGTAGTGTAAATCTCTGTATGTAGAGTAGGCTTGGGCGATCCGAAAAATGGTGCAAAACCCGTTTCAGATGTAGGGGCCGCTGGTGGTTCGATTCGGAATTAAATTCCGAATTTTTGAGCAAAAAAAATTCAGAACTTTCAGAATTTTCTGAAATTTCTGAATTTCTTAATTAATGGTGGGTGCAAAAAGGTAATCTTAACAAAATTATTACGAGCAATGAGTTATCCGATGAGGCTCTATCCATGCCTACTGTAGAGTTATACATCGATAGCGTTGTCCGACTCTTGTGTTCAATGGTTATGTTGTACAACTGAATACACAGTCCAATGTAGAAGTTAATGAATGGTTGCATGCACATTGTCAACCACATCCATAACATCATTTCTGCAGCCTTGAATCAAATGCACACATCAGACAAAAATTGCCAACTTCTTCCAGCCTCTCCTTCCCTTTAAATCTCTGCAAAGAGTGAGGAAGCTTTTCGAAAATGAAAAAAAAAACCAAATTATATCCTTCTCTCCTGGCAAGTCAGCAAAGCAAAGCAAAGCTAGTCCAACCACTAGGGACCAGCCATGTCGAACCTGCTGTTCTCGCACAGCTCAAGTCTGGCTTTTGAGGTTTGCAACCATGACAAATCATGAGTTTCAACATACCAAGACGCCGGGGATGGGTCGTTCTCATGTACTACTGATCCCAAGAGGCAGGAAAATCCAGAGGGAAAGTGCCTGAGTGACATTTTAACCATCACTTCAAAAAGAAGAAGCAGGGCTAGCCAGGCTCTTGGCAGAATTTGGTTGCATACTACCTTCTACTGCGTCAGAAATAGTTGTGTGTCTCCGCACAATTCTTTTCCTTGTTCTTTATTTATTTGATGCATATGCCAGCTTTACTCCAAAACTGGGATTCAAAATAGTTCACAAAAAGATTGTTTGAAAAGAAATAATCTCCTCCCCAAAATTAAACAGTTTGTGAGTATCTATCTGAAATTATTAGGATTAAAATGTTTTGCTCTTTGGATTTGTTTCCTCAGAGAGATGAGACCCGAGTCTCAACATGAAATTCATTTCTGTTTTATATGGGTCTTATACACAAATCCTGGGGGCAACTTTATGCATTATATTGCTAACAATTTTGTGCATGAAACAAATCTTTTCTACATTGAACCATCAGAAAGTGAGGATGTCCGTATCTCAGTCACCCATATGAGCTGCATTTACACTATAAAACTATTGCAATTTGGCACTACTTTAACTACCATGGTTCCATGTCATAGAGTTGGAAGAGACCTCATGGGCCATCCAGTCCAACCCCCTGCAAAGAAGAAGGAAATCACATTCAAAGCACCCCCTGACAAATGACCATCCAGCCTTGTTTAAAAGCCTCCAAAGAAGGAACCTCCACCACACTCCAGGGCAGAGAGTTTCACTGATGAACAGCTCTCACAATTAGGAAGTTCTTCCTAAAGTTCGGGTGGAATCTCCTTTCACGGCAGTCATAGTTTGATGAGGCAACCAACACTCTTGGTCAGAGATTACTAAAGACTACATGTTCCAGAAGTTATAGCTTCCAAACCATTGGCCATTTTGATCAACATCTTCTAGACACATTGTGGTTTGTCCATATTCTTCTAAAATGGTGGTGCTCAGAACTGGACTCAGTATTCACAGCGAGATCTGAACAGTAGTCATTCTATATTGAAATGGAATCACAGAACTAAAACTATGAGATGTGAAATGCATGTCATTGACCATAGTGTAACTGATTCCAAATTAAACTGAGCCACTCTTCATTCCACAGAATATGGATTAGAGGCCGATGACCAAGATCATTGAAGCAGTTGAGCTTTAGCCTAAACTTCAAAGAAGCTCTTCAAGGCGCTGAATCTTGGAGATAGCCCTCAAGAATCATAGACTCACAGAATCTAAAAGAACCCAAGGACCATCCATTCTAGGTCTCTGTGAGTGAAGGACTCAACCACTAAATCACCACCGAACAAGCACGTCATCTACCTTCTCTTGAAAAACCTCCAGTGAAGATGAGTCTACCACTATCTTCTCTGCTGTGAAAGAGCCCTTAGCACCCTCAGAGTGGAAAAATGGAAGACATAGAAAAATAAGAGAAAGGCTAAAGGAACTCTCTATGACTCTCGGCAATTACTCATTTCTCATAGAAGTAAAAGAAAAAAGGTCTCTGAAAGACCATATGAATAAGGGTGAGGGACCAAGCAAACATAGAAAGCTTTGGATTTAACTAATGGCTGCCTCTCTGAAAACTCTGTAAAGCAATAGGAAATCCAAGAATCCCCAGATATTTATTTATCTGGTGTTGCCTTTCAGATCTTGCAGTATGACAACACATGTCTCCGTCAGTTAAGATCCTGCTGGCAACACCTTGAAATCTATGCAAAGTACAGAGCATAAAAAGCACCGGCTGTGATTTCAGTGATAAAATGGCAATGTTAAGGGTAACCTCTGTGGATTCATAATCTCAAATCGTCACTCGATAGGAATTGTGTGTCTTTTTGATAAAAACTATCAAGTGGCTTCTTCTTGGTTGTAAAGAGAAAAAAACACCTTTTATTATTATTACTACTACTACTACTATTGTGGATTTAATTTTTAAAAAAGGATATTATGCTGCATATACCTATGAAGTCTAAAAATAATAATGTGCTGTATATTGTGATTTGTACTTCTCTTTGCCCATTTTTGCTGAATAATTTTTGATATGCATCGCCAGGGAGGGAAAGCATGAGATTTTAGAACTTTTTAGGCTTTACCAAGGTTGCTCAATGGTTCTGAAAGTTAAAATAACCTTGGGAGACAACCGAACATTATGGAATATTTCCAGGGGGAAAAAGTTTAGTGGTTCAAATTCGGATTTGCCCCACCCACCTTTCCTGCATGGTTCATAACTGCTTCGAAAATCAAAAGTTGGAAGTTTTTTATGAGCTCTTCTGAATGAACCTATTCATCCCTATTAATTATGACCAAAATCCTATTCTGGGTAAAATAAAAACAGCTCAGTGGTTAATCTCCGACTGAATATACAGGTTGAGCATTCCTTATCCAAAATGCTTGGAACTAGAAATACTCCATATTTTTGGAATTTTTTCTTATTTTGGGATACAATAGAGTCCCACTTATCCAATTATCCAACCTTTGTTCATCCAACATTCTGTATTATCCAGCTCAGTCTGTCTCCCACCCGGACCCACTGTTGTTTCAATGCATTGCAATGTTTTGGTGATAATTGCATAAATAAAGTAATTACTACACAACATTATCATGTATTGATATGCTTTTTCTGTCGATTTGTTGTAAAACATGATGTTTTGGTGCTTAATTTGTAAAATCGTAACGCAATTTGACGTTTAATAGGCTTTTTCTTAATCCCCCCTTATTATCCAATAGTTTTGCTTATCCAACATTATGCCAGCCCATTTATGTTGGATAAGCAAGATTCTACTGTACTAACATTCACCTAATGAGATATCTTAGAGATCAAACTCATGTCTAAACATGATATTCATTTATCTTTCATAGATATTTTATATACATATTCTAAGCATTCATACATGTCAGTCTAAAACTGGGGTGGATTGAAATCCATGAAAGTTCAATATTAAAGGAGCCACAGTGATATAGTGGTTGGTCTCTAACCCACTGGATGATCTTAGGCAAATCCCATTCTCTTGGCCTCATTAGAAGGCAATGGCAAACTTCTTCTGTACAAATCTGGCAAGGATACCCCTGCAGGAGGGTCACTTTAGGGTCGCTATAGGTTGGAAGTGAGTTGAAGGCACACAACCAGATGCTACTAGATTCCTCTTCCCACTCATGTCTATGGTGCAACAGATTAACATGACTATTGCTTTGACAATCTCTTTTCTTCCATCACTAAGAAAGATAAGAGATAACGTTTGAAGGCCTTGTGAGGAAACTTGGCACGCTAACTCCAGCCTATGGTTCCCCATCTTTGATGTACAGATTGATGCTGTTAGCAACATGATGAAATCACCCAGAGTGGCGAGATTGGCAAGATAATCTTTTGTGTATGACACCCCATTATTTCAGTAATTCTTACAAACAACTCTGTAAGATAGGTTACTACTATCTTCTCCACCCTCGAGATGAAGAGGCTAAGGAGATAATAACCTGCCTACGACTGCAGGGAAATTGAAACACTGGCAGGTTTCCTGGTTGGCAGCTCACTTTACTGAAGCTTTGAAAACTGCTGGATAAAGCAGAAGGTGCTAGAATAAGATCTTCCACCTGTTGTAGATAAGCTACTTATGGTGCCACACAATATGCTCTTAAACTGCGGTTCATCCATCACACGTTCATCTTCTCCTTCTCCGTTCCTTGAAATGATATGTATTAAAATTATTGTTGGGGTTGAGTGGGACATTCCATGCTCAGCAGATGTATTCCAACTGATAGTAGACAAGCAATTGAAGGCAAGAAGAACCTCCTCTGCTCCTTCACATGACCTCTATTTCAGGTGAAGGAATTGTTTCAAGCCCATGTTCTAAGGGTGCATCTAGACCAGACCTTGGCAATTGCTGGCCCTCCAGGTGTTTTGGACTTCAACTCCCAGAAATCCTAGCCAGTTTACCAGCTGTTAGGATTTCTAGGATTTGAAGTCCAAAACACCTGGAGGGCTGGCAATTGACCAGGTCTGATCTAGACTGTTGAATTGGGTTGACATCTTGTTTTAAAATAATATCACTGTTCTTGGAGATAAAAAGCAGTGGCTTCAAAAGGAGAGGGAGACTTATGAGGCCTTTGTGCCGTTTATAGCCCACCCCAATGCCATGGATGTGAAGTCAATATATCAAAACAAATATGTGGGAGGGTATAAATAGAAAACCTCAGCCTTAAAACCACATTTCCCCCCAAAAAGCAACACTCCTCTAAACTGAAAGCAAGTCAAACTGTTCCAAGGTATCATGTCGAAAGGATAAAACCAGAAAATGGATATTAGGAGGAAATTCCACAATTGAGCTGTTATCAGTTGAACTACTCTGTCATGTACCATTATCACAATAACCTTTAAAAACACATTCTATAGAAGATGTGATAGATTCATGATCTGGAGAAAAAGCAGGTTATCTTTGTCCCTTCTGATGTTCTGGACTACATCTCCCGTGGTCTCTTACCCTCGGTCATGCTGCTGGGTAGGCTTGGATTAGAACCCAAAAATCGTGATTCGAAAATCAAATGGGGGGGGGGGTTTGATTAGTAATAGAAAGACTTACAAAAAAATTTCCCAAAAAGTTCTAAAATGTAACGTAATTACTAACGAAATTCTTAATTAGTTCTAAAGTAGGCAAAGCAGGGAAACAGGACTGACACTGTTTTAAGCACAGGCAAATCAAGGGGCAACATTTCCCTTGGTTTCCTTGCAGGGAGATATAATGCATTAATATATTATTAATATTATTATTATAATAAAAAGCCAGGGTTTCTTTGCAGGGACATATAATGCATTAATATATTATTATTATTATTATTATAAAAAGCCAGGGTTTTTTTGCAGGGACATATAATGCATTAATATAGTATTATTATTATAATAATAATAAAAAGCCAGGGGGACATTTGCATTAATATATTATTATTATTATTATTATAAAAGCCAGGGACATATAATGCATTAATATATTATTAATATTATTAAATAAAATAGTTGCCCACCTGTGGTCCAGGACTTGCTAATCTGTAGAGTTCTTCTTACTCCCTCACTCCAGCTTTTCCCCCTATCAGTTTTACCATAGCACTCTAGGATCTCCGTTGGAACTCTATGGCTTTTCTTGATTCTGAACTCTTCCTTCTCCTCTCCGTGCTGTTTTCACTCCCTGCTCCCCTTCTCTCAGCAGTTCTTATGTCCTTCTGCTCTGTCCTTCTATCTAAACCCCCTTCCTGGGGGTTTAAACCGCTTTTTTCCTCAGTCCTCCAGGCCCCTCTAGGAGTCCCGATCTGGTTGTCTATGGTTTCCGGCTCCTTTTTCACTTCCTGGAGGAAGGCCTTTCACTCTAATTAGGCTCCGAGCATGGAAAGACCCCGATCTGACTGTGAGTCTGGAAAGCTATTTTGGAGGGGAAAATTTTCCTGTTGGGGTGGCATCCGAAATATTTACAAATCTAACGAAAATTTGGGCCCAGGAAGTGCGGAAAAGAAAGTCCACTTCCGGGATCGCCACTGCGATGCGTATAAACCTGAAAGTCCAATTACATACGAATCCCTTCCGATTTCATTTAATTTTCATATCTTTTTTCTCATGCCTACTGCTGGGATTACTGGAAGTTTTAAGACAACCATCTGAAGACCTGGACAGTTTCCAATCCTCTTCTGGAGGAACCTTCTTGCTCTACAGCTGCCAAGGCTCATGTGATTGTATTAGTCTTTCCCATCCATATTCTTTTGTTTTATAACTGGAATGACAAGTGATCTGGGTGAAATCATACCAGGTGAAAACAACACGAATGAAAGAAATGGGCCAGAACTAATCTTACTACAAGGAAGAATACCTATGGATATTTTGTGATTGCTGGTTTAAGTATGTCATAATGTTTAAAAGCTACTGAACCAATTGTTGTGGGGCCCTATGGCCACTTCTGGATTGTGTATTCTTTCACGATATTCTCACCACTTACATAGGAATGTGTAAATTGAAACATTTCGGTTAGCTACCTTATACACAGAAAAGGTGAACAATTTCTATTTATGGCTGGACTTTGGGGAGAGTTGCTGTTGTTGGCAGAAAAACTGACTGGCAGAGGAGATGCTGGTTGGTTATCATATGGAACACTGGTGCTGCAATGGGATAATGATCTATTGATCAGTGTTAGATGGCCAATTGGTGGTCTACAAACCAGACTGACTCTGATAGAGGAGGAGTGTGTTTACAAATGTTGGGTAGCTATGAGCTGTCTTGACCAGTGTCATTTGTTGGTTGGACTGAAACCAATGCCAGACATGGCAGTTTCGTTGGCCAAAGTTATAGTTCGTTATCTCTTTGTCTTCATGCTAAATTTCAGGGTTTATTCCAGCTTCACTTGGGAAATACAGTAGTGTTGATACTTTAGTCCTACTCAACTCAAGTAGGGTAAAATGCAACTTTTCTAAAATTGACTTCAGCCTATGGTCCCAAAGAGTTTTCCCACCTGTGTTTCAAAGTCTTGTAAGTCAGTAGGCAATATTGAGGACGTCCGATTTTTCCTTCTTTTCTCTTTTTTCCCCTTTCTTCATAATTTTCTCCCACACTTTTGATAATAGGAAAAGGTCAAGCTGCAACTTCAGCTGTCTCGCTGTCTTTGATCCCATTGTGTATTTCCAACACTGGCCTCATTAGAAATGATTTCTGCGTCTGATTTATTAAGAGGCGGGGTGAGGCTCTTTGGCAATTCCTAAGGAAGGTGATAATAAATCTGATACTCATATCCCAGGTGGTGCTGATGGGTTTTTTTACTCCACCATGGATTATACTGAAGTTAGCAAATCAAACACAAATGTTCCTAAATCGCTTTTATTTGTTTTTTGTCTGGCCAGTACTGTGCAAGTTAAAGTAAATCTTGGGCACGGCAGAGGACGCATTTCTTGTCATATTATATATAGGTATGCTTCCATACTAATAAATTTTATTTTAATAAAAGAGAGGTCAAGGAGGTAAAGAAGCTAAAGACTCAATGGGGGTTTTTTGTTGGGGGGAGGGTTACAAAAGAAATGTTCTCTGAGTTAGTGTTCTTTAACCCTTTCAAATATGGTCAGGGCCACAGATGTTTCCTTGGACTTTGCTGCTAAAAAAGAGAAGGCAATCCAGTGCTGTTAATCTGTTTGGATACAAGGCTTCATACAGAAATAATATTGAGAAATGTTAGCTTAACAGAGAAGCAAAGAGACATAGAAGACAATTATAGAAACATAGAGATAACTAGGGCCATCCTGTCCTATCCCATTTTGCCATATAGGAATACACAAAGAAAGAAGGTGAAAAAATATCATCCATCTGACTTTTACTGATGGAAGATGTAATGGAACAGGTGGGAAGGGATTGAGGTTGGGATGGGGAAACCCAGTGTGAATTGTGCCCTATTCTGTGCTCCCAATTAAATTGTGCACCGTAGATTGATAACCCTATCTCTGGAAATCCTAAATCCTCCAAATGGCAACATCATTCACATGGTTGACTGAGACAGTGACACCTTTGCTTTCTGATAGTTCACTACCTGTATTTGTCTAACACAGTGATTCCCAACCTTTTTTAAACCAGGGACCATGTTGACCAGGGACCACGTTGACCAGGGACCATGTTGACCAGGGACCACTTTAACCAGGGACCACTTGACCAGGGACCATTTTGACCAGGGACCATTTTGACCAGGGACCACTTTGACCAGGGACCACTTTGACCAGGGACCACTTTGACCAGGGACCACTTTGACCAGGGACCACTTTGACCAGGGATCACTCTCCAACATTAGTACCAAAAAGGTTATGGATCAGTTTTGGTCAACTTTAGATTTAGGTTTGGAGTGCTGATTCAGAAAATTGCATTGGATAGACCACATCAGCTCTAGTTTCTGATACAAAATAAATGCCATGGTCAGCAACAGGAAAGGAATGGCAGGCAGTGTGAAAGGAGCGGAAATAAAATAAATAAAATAAATAAAGAGGAAGGAGGCTTGCGGACCAGATTTTCATCCTTGTAGCCCACTGGTGGTTCATGACTTACAGGTTAAGAACCACTGATCTAACAGATCCTATTCTTTTTCTGCGTAAAACTAACAAAATACGCCCACCATCAAAAAGTTACACATATACCAGGTTCATAATAACAAAACAGCCCAATTGAGGGCAGGAATAACAAAATCAATGCATTTGGAATCATGCTTAAACCTTGCATGAGACATCATTACAGATTTTTGGGAAAACCTGGACTGGGTTGTGTGGGAGAGAAAGCATTGACAGTCAAGGCAATGGAGAACAATGAGGGGATAGCATCACCCATCCAGCAGCTTTGGCATCTGTTTGAGTGTCACAGCAGTTGAACGAAAACCCCAAAATGTTGCCACAGCTAACATAACACCACAGACAACAGAACAGATGATTTCGTTCATCTGCTCTCCATCACCCACAGCACTGCCAATTGCAGGGCTTCTACCAGCGTTGACATTTCAGACAAAGTATGTGTCAACCATATTCAATAATATTCCAAGCTGCGGGTTATTAAGTGTGGGGTAACTTGACCACAGCAATTAAAGGGAGATTAAAGAATAAGAACCAAGCTTCTCTGTGAAGCATACACCACCACCACCACCACCCCCCGCCCTCCCACAACATATGGAGCCTTAAATATTTCAAAGTGTGAAAACCACATCAGAAACCAAGAGATTAGACACTCGAAACCTATTCCGTTTCTTTCTCACTTTCGTTGGATTCTTTCTCCTGTCCCATGAATGACATGTTATGAACATCACTGTTTTTGATGGAGTTATGATGCCTATCGATAAATAACTAAGCCTACACATTTTAGAGTAAATCTCGCTCAACTTGGTGGAACTTGTCTGAGAATACATATAGCATTATGCTATAGGGCCAAGATCCTACTGGCATGTTAATATTGGCTTCACTATACTATTGTGCATACCACAATAGTATGGTGAAGCCAACTGCATTGTGCGGTCAGTATATAACCGTTTAATGTAGTTCCACACAGTATTGAACTGCATTATATGGCAACATAGAACCAGCTAAAGTTGGGGAGGTGTAAGGTATGTTGTATTCATTTAAGCACCCCAGAAGCATGCACCTTAGAATACCAGTGCCATATAGTCCAGATTATCAAAGTGGATTATCTACATTACCTGCTTTGAACTGGATTATATGAGTCTACATTGCCATATAATCCAGTTCATAGCAGATAATCATAGGAGTTAAAGTTTTACAAAACATTTAGCTTTTTCTGCCAGAGGATCCTGATACCTCACCAAATTACAACTCCCATTATTTCCAATGCTGGCACAAAGTTAGGCCAAGACTAGAGTAGTCCTGAGTAATTTCCAACATCTCTAAATTGAGTGTGGTTAGGATTCAGCTAGCCTAATGTGGCTTAGACCCCATCTACACTGCCATATAATACAATTTTATAATGCAATTCAACTGCATTGAACCGGAATACACGAATCTACACTGCCATATAATACAGTTCATTCAGGTGAATTGTAGCACCACATCTCACAATTGCATTGATTCACAATGTGTAAGTGTGGGGAACTATGCAATCAAAACATCCGATGCATATTGAATACACAATTAATCAATGGCACCATATGCAAACTCCATCTCCATATTTTTGGTGGGTTATGGTCATTGTGCATTGGCCAAAGATGTCTATGCAATTTCAAAAGGAAGCCTACACATAATTGAAGCAAAACTATTACAACTAGGGGATAGAAAGTATCCTATGGGACACTGTGTCCTCAATGTCATTCCCCCCCCCCCAATCAAACTATTGCTGATTTCATCCAAAGCTGTCATTGAAATCAGTTGAAGCCGATTTATTTATTTATTTATTTATTGTGTCAGAAGCAAGTTGAGGGTACAATAAAAATGCATTTAAAAACACAAAGATTTTAAAACTTGGTATTATACTAAATGTCCTTTGACCAGACGCTGGTCACTGGCCTCGCAGTGAGAATTTTATTTATTTATTTATTTCAATTATTTATAATCCACCCTTCTCTACCCCCGAAAGGGGACTCAAGGCGGCTAACAAAAGACAACGATTTGATGCCGCATGCACAATCAAAAAATGACAATTACATCATAAATAACACATTAAAATCAGATTAAAAACCAGTTAAATACAAATAGTTAAAATGTACGCATAGTCCGAGTTCTGTATCACAAGTTTTTCTGAAGCTAGTCCGCAGTCCGTTTTCATAACACTGCCATCATTTTATTGTCCTGCTGCTGCCCAATATCTAACCAATAGCCACATCTTCAACTTTTTTCTAAAGGAAAGGAGGGAAGACGTTGACCTAATTTCACTGGGGAGCGAGTTCCACAGGTGAGGGGCCACCACTGAGAATGCCCTGTCTCTCGTCCCCACTCTCAACAATGGTCCTCCATTGTGCATGTGGCAGGGCTTGGGCGGTGTTGTAGTAGGTGGTCTGTGGTTTGCTCTTCTCTACACTCGCATGTCATGGACTCCACTTCATAGCTCCATTTCTTGAGGTTGGCTCTGCATCACGAGATGCAGAATTGGAGCAGATGAACTATAGAGACAAAAAAAAGACACTGAATTCCAGAGTATGTTTTATTTTTTTACACCAAGACACACAAGCACACATCGAGTAGGCTGCAAACTTCTCAGTAATGAGATTTGCAATGGAAATGCTTGCTTGCCTTTTACTCCATTCTCAGTCTGAACGTACGGCGGTAATAAGCTATTTTTACTGTTCAAGTGATTACACCTCGGGAAATGATGGATGGGGACACAGCTCCATAGCTTTAATGAGAAGAAGTCCTAAATGGCTTGAACTGATATTATAGCTCATTAAATGGATGAAACAACAAAAATATTATGAGGAAGAAAAGTGATACTGTCAGGTGAAGGGCAGAGCACATTGCACATAAAGAAATATCAGAGACTGATGTTTACAACTGGCTGTAACAGTAGATGAGGCAATATATTACTGTTCAACAAATGGATGGTTAATCCCTATTTTATAAAATAATGGAAGAGTTGAAGACAAACACAGCTCAGTTACAATTCAGGCTGGAAGCAAAAGAACCATTTGGATCTCCTCTGGAAGCTGGCATGATGCAGAAGATTCCAGTCCAGCCCTACCAGACAAAACATGTGTGTTGCAGCCAACTATAGCCTGGAGACATCTAAATGAGAGTGATATGGAAATAAAACCAGCAAAATATTAGCTTCCACCCACATAAAGATAGATAGATAGATAGATAGATAGATAGATAGATAGATAGATCTCACATTGTCATTCGCAGCTTGGTTCTGGATTACCCAATAAACCACCCAGAAAGACTGGACTTTATAGTTTCCAGACCTGGAAGCTTCACATCTCTGATGACCAGAGGCTGAAGATGTATAATTTATTTAGTATTTATACTTATGAGGCTAGTGGTCTCCTAGAGCCAGAGCTCATTGGGATTAATGATTGGAATGGCCAATGGCATGGAATCATAGGAACACAGAATGGGAAGGGGACCCACTGGGCATGGAGTCCAATTTCCTGCTCGGTGCAAAAAATCCAGCTAGAATATCCCCAGCAGGTAGCTCTCCATCCTCTTTCCGACCAATGAAGGAGTCTCTACCGCTTCTCTAGATCAGTGTTTCCCAACCTTTTTTGAGCCGCGGCACATTTTTTACATTTACAAAATCCTGGGGCACACCACCAACCAAAATGACACAAAATGACACTCTAACACAGTAATACATATAGTTAATATGTTTTAAAATGTATTTATACACTCAGTGTGAAACCTCGGCCTGTTTCGATGACCACAACATAGATATCCTGGCAGGAATGGCAGAAAGACACAAACTTCCCACACAGAACTCCCATAACCAAGAGAAAATGCTATAAGAGTTTTGTGGCCATTGACCTTGAGTTTTGGAGTTGTAGTTCACCTATAACCAGAGAGCACTGTGAACTCAAACAATGTTGGATCAGGACCAAACTTGGCATGAATACTCAATATACCCAAATGTGAACACAGATGGAGTTTGGGGAAAATAGACCTTGACATTTGGGAGTTACAGTTTCAAAACTTCATAGAGGAGGGGAAAGACTGGGGACTGTTTTGAGAGCCGTCGGCCCCGCCCTTTCCCCTCCTCCATGATGTTTTGGCCTGGTGGTAGATAGGGGGCCAACCGTCTCCCAGTGGGGTAGAGAGAGGAAGAGTGCGTGAGAGATCAAGGGAAGCCTGTGTGCTCTGGCCAGCTGCGCAGAGGCACCCCTGGGTCGAGCTGTCCCTCGCCTCACACTTGACCGAGCACGAGGGAAGGAGCAGGCCGGGGCAAGAAGGAAGCGACCTCCGCCACCGCCACTGCGTTTCCTTCAGAAGAAAGGTGGCGCAGACGGCTTGGGTGAAGACGGGAGGAGGCACGGGAACAACAGCAGGGAGAGGGACAACAATAACAGCAGCAGCAGCCATAGCAACAGCCTCCTTCTCCCAAGGTATACCTGATGATCGGCCGCGGCACACTAGTGTGCCACGGCTCAGCGGTTGGGAAACACTGCTCTAGATAATGGGATCTCTTGCTGAATCACTCTCAACATCAAGAAATCCCTTCTAATATTCAACTGAATTCTACTTTCTCATTTAAAACCATTAGAAGTTGTTCTTCTCATTGGGGCAGCAGAGAACAAACTTGCACTTTCCTTTTGTGATAGCCCTTGAGATATCTGGACTGCGTTCCTGTCATTCCTCAGTCTTCTCTTTACCAACCAGGTCCCTCAACCTTTTCTCATATGTTTGTTCTTTTACCCATCATCTCTACTGTAGAATTAATGCACCTTGACACAACTTGAACTGCCAAAGGTCAAAGAATCCTGGGAGCTGTTGATGAGGCACCAGCACTTGACAGAGAAAGCTACAAGCTTTGTAAAACTACAACTCCCAAAATTCTGTAGCATTGAGTCATAGCAATTCTCTGGCATTACTTCGCGAATGAAGATTCTTAGGAAGGACTCATCCCACGCTTTTTACAAGGGCATTGATGACTAAGGTTGGATGTGTCCTTCGAGCCTGTGCAATGCATTTTTCTGGTGGAGCACAGCATGCACAGAACTGGCCTCACCCTTTAACCCAATGGTTAGTCTGCCGGGGCCTAGAAGGCTGGGACGGTGGCATCGAGGTCCTCAGGTCATAGGTTTGGTTTGAGTTTCCTTCTCTAGATGGTTGACCTTACAGTGTTAGACGAGAACTATCTGCCCGGGTTTGAAATCAGAGTTTTCCTTCTCTTAGGATGGTTGCCAAAAGGTTAGAGAGCCCATCTTGCCCGTTGACACTCTTTGTCAGACCCTTCGGTTGTGACCTGTCTGGCGTGGGAGGCCTTACCAGTGGCTATTATGCCACCGCCAGCATAGCTCACAACTTCATTGGGGTACGCAAGCCTCTCCCCCACGACAAGGGGCACCAATTGAGCAATTAATGTGGTGTCAAACTGCATTGATTCTCTAGTATAGATGCATCTTAATCCCCACTGATTATTACCAAAACTGCAGACCAAGACATTTACGTAGCACCTCCAAGGAACATATTCGAGGAGCACTTTTTGAACATTGTGAAAGTATTGTATAAGTGTTGGGAAATTCTATAAAAGAAGGATCTGTGGTCTGTTTGAAGAGGATAAACATTAGGGCCTTGTCTGTCTTTTATTCTGGGCTGTGGGTTACCTCCTGAATGCAAATCTCTGTCTGTTCTAGAGCTTGAAATTTGGGCAGAAGAAATGAAAGCTCAGGCCCCTCTGGGTTTTCAGAAGTTGATTGGAATGGTGAAGCCTTGTCTGTCTCTTGATTTCTCAGCTCTGTTTGTTTCTCATCTCACTCCCGCACCGACCTCCGGGGAACGTTGGATCACATGGACCGACAAGCAACCTGCCAGGCATGCAAATCTTCGAGCTACTTAAAACTCTGCCTGCAACAGCCAGAGCCAAATAAGAGAGGCAGCTTGCAAAGGGATTCCAAAAGATGACAGTAGGATGAGGTCAAACGAAAGTCCTCTTCCAAAAAGGTACACGGAAGAATGGAAAGAACATGCAAACAAGAATTCACAAATGTTTTTAAAGATCTGTTTCTCAAACATTGGGATACCAAAATATGGTGAATCCTAAACGAATGAGAATCCCTGGAGTTCAGGAGTTATCCTGTGTAAAATCCACACATTTTGAAGAGAAAATGTAACATTTTGTACAGAAAAGGGCATTTTTGTGCAGAAAATATTTCCACATCCAGAAAATTGATTTCCTTTCACAGCAAGTGTTTTCATCTCTAAATCCTTGTGTGACTGTGGAGCAGAACAGACAACTTGGCATCTGTATGCTTGTCCACTGTGCCCTGTTTCATGTACAGAGGAGGAATTGTTGGAGGCTACAGACAATGCTGTTGCTGTTGCCCGTTTTTGGTCAAAAGATATTTAGCCACCTGCGCTCCTTCTATTTTTATCAGTTTTATATTAATTTATGCAATGCTTTTGATACAAAATAATAATTTCTAAATCCACGTGTGAGTTTTGCACCGAATTTGTACCCAATTACATTTTCTGTGTAGAATGTAATGTGCAATATGGAGGAAGGGATTGTACCTCATCGGCCTTTATTCTAGGCTCTGGATTTAGTTCAAGAATGCAAATATTGTTTATTTTAGGGTGTAAATTTGGATGGAAATATGGAGCCCTCTGAATTTTCAGAATTTGATATTAATGATACTAATGTGAGGTAGCATAAGACCTGAACTGCAAATAGTCTTCCAGAATGGCACAGTTTTAAAAAAGTTTATCAATGCTTGATGAAAATAGCTAAAATTACTCATTGGTTCCTTCAAGAACAAAGTTAATTAAGTATTGCATCTATATTACTCCAGGCCTCCTTGATGCACATATAATAATATATGCTATCATGGGACAGATTGAGTCCAATATTTTGCTACAAAATGGGATGTCCAAACACTGATCCGTATAAATGTAGATGAAAATGGCCTTGCTAGGTTAACCCAACATCTACTGACTCTCTGTTTTACTCGCAGCAGTTGCTAATCATAGGATGAGCTTGGAAACAATGCATTTAAAATAATTATGTTTTTGTTACTCTGTTGCATAATAATAGGTAGCTTGGAAATTTTGTAACTTTTGAGGAGCAGACCAGAAATTTTACAATAATGAGTAACACTTTGTGTTGCAAAATTCTTTTGAATAGAGAAATGGATTTTCTTCACAAGTATGGATCTATAAAGATATTTGGTTTCGATGTATGTATTTGGGAATGGATTGTTTGTGACAGTGCCAACGACTGTGGATGATGACCATTACCCTTCACACCTCTATCAAGCAGGTATATATCAAGTAGGTTCATCTCAGAGTTCACATAAATCAAACTCCTCAACATTTATTTTTGTTTATGGATATTGTTTGGAAAAATATTTCTGGGGTTTGTGTAGGAAATTCTACATTGGAACCATTGTGTCCCTCTGTTTATTTATTATTTATTTATTATTTTGGACATTTGTATCCCATCCTATCTTAACCTGTGCAGAGGGACTCAGGGCGGCTAACAACCGCCACACCATGGTGCCCACAACCAAAAGCATAAAGATACAATGTAAATAAAAACAATATAAAAACAGTATAAAACATTCAAACAGTCAAACAGTCACCGATTTAAGTCATCATCCTAAAAGCAGTCCGCCAAGTCCAGCAGGTCAGCCTAGTCTGCTAAGGCCTGATCCCATAGCCAGGATTTCACTTGTTTCCAAAAGATCAGGAGAGATGGAGCATATATAATTCCATTTTGGAGGAATTTCCACAACCAAGGGGCCACCACACAAAAGGCCCTGTCCCTTGTCCCCACCAAATGCGATTGCGATGATGGGGGGACAATGAGCAGGGCCTCCCCAGATGATCTTAGGGTCCTAGGTGAATCATAGCGGGAGATACATTTGGACAGGTAAACTGGGCCAGAACCGTTCAGGGCTTTATAGGTCAAAGCCAGCACTTTGAATTGCGCTCAGAAGCTAATAGGCAGCCAGTGGAGCTGGCGTAGCAAGGGCGTTGTGAGCTCCCTGTATCCCACGCCGGTGAGCAACCTGGCTGCCGAGCGTGGACTAGTTGGAGCTTCTGGGCAGTCTTCAGAGGCAACCCCATGTAGAGTGCATTGCAGTGGTCTATTCAAGATGTAACCAGAGTGTGGACCACTGTGGCCAAGTCAGACTTCCCAAGGTACGGGCGCCGTTGGCGCACAAATTTGTTGCTGTGTACATTCAAGTTATGTTGTTGTGGTTCTTCAAGTCATTGCTGATTTATGGAGAACCTACCATGGGGTTTTTTTTTTTACAATATTTGCTTAGAGGCAGTTTGTTGCCACCTTCCTCTGAGGCTGAGTATGATTTGCTCAAGGTTATCTAGTGGATTTCCATCCCTGTTGTCCCAGAGTCCTCTAACAACTTTCAAACTATTACACCATCTTAGCGTTCATACCTTTATTGACTTCTCATATAAATGCACTGCGTTCTCTCCTTCTCTTTCTCTCTCCCTCACACACATTCCTTCTGGCCTTTTTGAAGTGTCAGCTCTTGGGAATAACCTCTGATGCCTGGATTTCCCTGGTTAACTAACTGTAATAAATAAATCAGCATAAATCCACACTTCAATCAAGAGGCCTCAGTCCAACCAGCTTCTTTTTATATACAGAAAACACTCGTGACAAGAGATGCTTAAGATCGTCAATCTGTTGTTTAACATTATATATTCTATGTGGATTATGAGTGCCATTTACCTCCAGAAAAAAACACATGCATGCAAAACATGGACACTGAGCATTCTGGTCATATAGATTTCCCATCTCCTCTATAAATCAAGCTCCCTCAATGCCCTGTTGGAAGAACTTCCACCATCCCATCTCGCCCATCATGCCAGTTGGGACTGATGGAGTTGGTAGTCTACCTTCAGGGCACTGGGATGGTATAGGTCACACCCAGAAAGTGTTACTGGGGGACTCTTGTTCAACCTCACAACCATTGTCTTGTGGGGTACCTCAGGGTTCAATATTGTCTCCCATGTTGTTTAACATCTACATGAAGCCACTGGGGGGAGATCATCCGGAGTTTTGGGGTGCGGTGTCACCTGTATGCAGATGATATCCAACTCTATCACTCCTTCCCACCTGCTACTAAGGAGGCTGCTCAGATCCTGAACCGATGCTTGGCCGCTGTGACAATCTGGATGAGGGCAAACAAATTGAAACTGAATCCAGACAAGACAGAGGTACTCCTGGTCAGTTGTAAGGCTGAACAGGGCATAGGGTTACAGCCTGTGTTGGATGAGGTTACATTCCCCCTGAAGATGCAGGAACCCCAGGTCTCGGTGGTGACCAGGAGAGCATTTGCACAGTTTATTTATTATTTATTTATTTATTATTCGGGCTTCTATGCCGCCGACTCCCTGAGGCTCGCGGCGGCTTACAGTAGCCGAGGGCACAATAAAACACAGGCAATAAGAGCAATTAAAAACAGCAATAACACAATAAAACAATAATGCAATTCAAGAATAAGAATTCAAGCATCGACCCAGAACGAGCGAGCAGATGGCGGGGCATGAGCCGGACCTACCCGCCGAAGGCCTGCTTAAACAGGTGGGTTTTGCAAGCCTGTCTAAACGGGAGCAAGTCCTTCATGGCCCGGATTCCGGCCAGGAGGGCGTTCCACAGTGTAGGAGCTATGACAGAGAACGCCCTCCGGCGGGTGGAGGTCAGTCTTACAAGCTTCGCCGAAGGTATCTCCAGGAGGTTGGAATCCTCGGACTGTAGTGATCTCGGAGGGCAATATGCGATGAGACGGTCCCTCAGATTAAAACCTGTGCACCAGCTGCGCCTGTACCTTGGGAAGTCTGATTTGGCCACGGTAGTCCATGCTCTGGTTACATCCCTTATAGACTACTGCAATGCGCTCTATGGGAGGTTGCCTT
Source organism: Anolis apletophallus (assembly GCA_030556195.1). Lineage (NCBI taxonomy): Eukaryota > Metazoa > Chordata > Lepidosauria > Squamata > Anolidae > Anolis > Anolis apletophallus. The sequence continues at coordinate 18,219,312 of JARBWK010000014.1, read as the reverse complement.
TGAAGACTACCCAGAAGCTTCAAATGGTCCAACGAATAGCAGCCAGATTGTTAACAGGAGTGGTGCTCAGGGATCATACAATGCCTATGTTGCGCCAGCTCCATTGGCTGCCAGTTTGCTACCGGGCTTTAGCCTATAAAACCCTAAATGGTTCTGGCCCAACTTACATCCAGTCCTGAATCATCCAGGACTTTAAGATCATCTAGGGAGGCCCTGCTCTTGATCCCGCCTTCGTCACAAGTACGTCTGGCGGAGAAGAGAGACAGGGCCTTTTCAATGGTGGCCCCTCGGCTATGGAACACCCTCCCTATAGATATTAGATCGGCCACCTTCCTTTTAAAATTCCAGAAAAAAGTCAAGACGTGGCTTTTTGAACAAGCGTTTGCAAATGCAGAGTAACTGACATATGAAAATGGAACAACTGGACAATGAGACCGGACAACGTTTTTAACTAGGAGACACTATGAATTTATATCTTATTGATTTGTTTAGTTTTTATTATATGTTATGTTTTAATTGTATTTATGACATTGTAAGAATTGAATTTTACAATTCTGTTAACTGCTTTGTCACCTACGGACTGAGAAAGGCGGTATACAAATACAGTAAGTAAGTAAATAAATAAATAGGCCACTTTAAATATTGTTATTCGCATTGAGCATTCCTTTGTGGACTCTCTTTAGCTGGATATTTCAACCCAGGACAGGAGTAGCAGTTTCGGCTGACCCTAAACATTTAGTTACATTAATCATGGAGAGGTTTTTTTTGTAGTATGTGGATTTCTTTAAAAAAAATTGGAGCATCCTCCACAAAAGACATGTTATTGGCTGGACATTGATCAAACAGGTATCTGTAGATCGCAGGACATTAATCACTCTCCTGTTTATCAGTTCAACCAGTAGAATATGTAAATGGGATGTCTGTCAGCGATAAGGGGAAGTGGAATTTATTCTTCAGATGAGTCCATCTGGAACCGTTGATACCATCTTCCCTAAGACAGTAGGTTATAGAGATAAATTCTTTGCATTTGTGATGCCGACCCACTGACAGGCCACCGAAAAAGGACTAATAATACCCAAGTACAATTGAATTAAAGCCTTGCCAAAAGCTCTCCTTCGGCGGTGTGTTCATCAGCTTCCATGGTGGGAAAAGACATCCAGAGGCTTGGGAGCAGAGCGATGAGAGAGAGAAAAAACACAGCCCACAAAGATCTTTCATGAAAGATTTTCTAATTGTCCTGGAAGCTTAAAATGCTTTGAGGGAAAACAAAGTCCTTCCTGCTCCGTCCTTTGGCCCAGCTGGGAGAGCTTTGCCTCGTGGCAAAGGATGCGATGGCGCAAAGCTCAGAGGTAGCGGCTCTTTCTGCACAGATGGATCTTATTAATAGGACACAGAGAAGAAGAAAAATAGAGCTTCCCCAAAACCCTTTCTGCACAGCCAGCCCTTTAAATGGGATGGAGTCGCAGATAAGGGGACCGTTTCAGCCATGACCTTTTTAGTGATTTATCCTAACAGAAGCGTGGACGGATGTCTCTTAGACTGCAGTGACATAGACTCACAGGCTCATAGAGTTAGGAGACACTGCACTCCCATTCTGCCATGCAGAAAATATTTATTTATTTATTCATTCATTCATTTATTTATTTAGGGCTTTTATATCCCGTCCTATCTCTACCTCCGCAGAGGGACTCAGGGCGGCTAACAAAACGGCACCGCATGGTGCCCATACCAGAAATAAAAAAATACACTTTTACAGCAATATGGCAATAAAACAGTATAAAACAGTATAAGACAGTATAAAACAATATAAAAACAATGAAGTAGTCAGCAGTCGCTAGTTTGAATCATCATCCAAGGGGCAGTCAGTCGGTTCTATAAAAGTCGTCATGTCAGCAAGTCAACCTAGTCTACAAAGACCTGATCCCATAACCAGGATTTCACTTGTTTCCGGAAGGTCAAGAGGGAAGCAGCAGATCCAATTTCACTTGGGAGGGGCCACCACAGAGAAGGCCTTGTCCACCAGACGCGATTGTGACAATGGGGGAACAACGAGCAGGGTCTCCCCAGATGATCTTAGGGCCTTAGGTGGATCGTAGCGGGAGATACGTTCGGACAGGTAAACAATCCAAGTACTCCCAATAAATGGTATGTTTAAAGGCCTCCAGAGAAGGGGAAAGCAGCATATTGAACAGCTGTCCACAGTCAGGATGCTCTTCCTAAATTTGAGATGGAATCTCTTTCCCTGCAATTTGAACCCATTGCTCATTGTGTCCTAGTCTCTACAGCAGCAGAAAACAAGCTTGCCCTGAATATGAGATCCTTTCAAATATTTAAACATGGCTGTCATGTTTGGAGCATACCAGAAGTATCCCTTCTGGTTGTCCCTTTTGGTTATTACTTTGGGAAGGATTTGAAGATGCTGGATGTAGTAAAGTTGCAATTCTAGGCAATTTTTTGGAAGTGAAAAGAGCCTTAGAACATCAGACCCTCTATCTATCTATCTATATCTATTCAGGAGACTTGAAAAGACCATGGATGAGGCTTTCAACCTCAAATGTGAAGTGCAAAAGGTGTGTAGGTGACAGCACATTTTTACCACTTCAGTGTGACCAAAGGAGAAGCCTATATAAGCACTTCTTTTAACATTGACACAAGGAGGTATGTGATTACTCTTTGCAGAATGGTTTTCTAATTTTCACTAACAGCTGTTTCACATGAGGAAATGGAGCTTCATGCCCAATCTAAACCCAATTACAGGTTGGTGGAGGCTCCAACAGACCTCTGTTTTGCCATCATTGGGATGGAATCCACTGGCTTCCTAGGTTTCCATCTAAGGGTGCATCTACACTGTAGAATTATAATGCACATGCACTGCAGAATGAATGTATAGTGTTCCCTCACTTATCACAGGTGTTACATTTCAGGACCACACATGAAAAATGAAGATCCGCGAAGTAGGGACGCTATATTTATTTTAATATTTATACATTATTTATGCACTATTTTAAGTCTTTATAAACTCTCCCTACACACGTGTATACTACATAACCCTTTTCCCTTACCTTATAAACAAAATCCTTCAGTCACTTTAGTTCAGCAGCAACTTTTAGAAAGTTGCTGCTCAATTCCTCTGTTTGCTGTGTGGGCATGTATAAGAAGTGTTCATGCGCGCATGTGCAGTCTAGCCCTCATGCTTTCTTACCCGCCTCTGCTGTGAGTCCACCCAAGAAATGCCTCCAAAGACACTTCTGGGGCCCGGTAGCGCAGTAGGCCACACTTTGTGACCAGCAGGCTTTCCCCACCACGCCTCAGGCCCGGCCCACAGGCGAGTCTCCCTTTCTGAAGCCCATTGGCCTCAGAAAGGAAAAACCACAAAACAGCGAGTCTGCGCAAAGCGAACCGCGAAGTAGCGAGGGAACATTGTAGTTTGTTTCTACTTTGACTTCCATGGCTCAATGCTACGGGACTCTCATAGCTGTAGTTTGGTAATGGCCTTTTGTAAAACTACAGCTTCTAGGATTCCATAGCACTGAGTCATGGCAGATGAAGTAGCATCAAAGTATATTAATTCTACAGTGCAGGTGCACCCTGTGAGTTCAGGCAGTCAGCCAGTCAGTAGCCTTTATTTCGGTCAACAAACCGTCGGCTGAGAATTACATCAATTAACTTCTGAAAAGTTATTATCCATATCAGGGTAGGATTATTAGTGTGTGCATGTTAGGACTCGTGTATATACATAATAGATGGATTTTGCCCTTGGATACCAACCTCTTGATGTAGCATGGAGGAACCAAGGCTTTTATAATGTAAGGCAAAATTTTATCACACGGTGTAATTCTCACCTTGATCAGTGCCTCACCGTACCCTGAAGGTGTCATCAAAATGTTAAGATTAGACTTGCTCCAAGGCTCCCTCAAATACAGAATTATGTGTATGGAATTTTTTTTACCTTCACCGGCAGCAAAACAACCTCATCAACCATTCTTTGTAAACACGTTAATTATTATGCTATAAAGATGTCTATCAAATAAAAACAAAATTATGGTTGTCAGACTTTTACTACCCAAGACACTAAACTTTTTCCTCAAAAAAGTATACATTACTTGCTTTCTTCTTGTGGTTTATGTTTGGTGTAAAAATTTACTTCACAGCTGGGGGATATTAAGCTCTCCGGAGGTTCTTTTATACTGCAACGTTTGCATTCCCTGGACATTTGTTCTGTTAGCTTGGGTTTCTGGCAGTGAAAGTCCAGGACACCTATAACACTAAATGTTCACCTCCTGGAGTATCTACAACTGTGTTCTCAAAAGCAGAAATTCAGCCCAACAGGTGGATAATGGAGGGGGAAGATGGCAATGCATTGGGATGTACTTTACTCCACCACTGCAGATTGTAGGATAATAGGATTCACATATGATAGAGACCAACACCAAACGTAGCAGTCCAATTGCAAGACTGGTTTACCTACCTCTTGTGACAAAATACAGTGTTCCCTCACTTATTGCGGGGGTTAGGTTCCATGACCTCCTGCAATAAGTGCAAATCCGCAAAGTAGGGACGCTATATTAATTTTAATATGTATACATTATTTTAGTAGTTATTGTCAGACCCCAACCTGATTCCTTAGCCAAACCAGACCAAAGCCATGTTGTTTCAGAGATTCCAGCTAGGCCAGAAAGCAAGCCTCTGCAGAGGCCTCCAGTTCAATCCACGTTCAAGGACAGGCGAAGTCTAGCTCCATCCTGGGCCGATAAGAAGCGCTGGGAAAGTGGAGTCGGGTTAACTCCCTTCCTTCCAGGTGCAGGCACTAATGAGTTGACATACTATTCTGATGCGGGAGGCTTGAGAAAGCCGAGCCGGGGATCGGTGCATGAGAACCAGTTACAACGCATCTTGCATCGTAAGGATCAAAGCCTGTGAGACCTATTTAAGTTAGGTCTTAGAGATGTGTGGCATCTCTCGCCAACGTTTAGCTTTCAAGCCAAGCCTTCACGGAACCTTGCCTGGGCCATTGGGCCTTCCAGCCTTCGGACTCTGTTTGCCAAGTCTTTGTGCCAAGAACTTATCCCTGGATTTAGCCCATTGGGGCATCAAGACTCTTTTTACCTTTTGATCCTGTTTTACCTTTGGACTTCAGGTCTAATGTACAACAGTTATACACTATTTTAAGCCTTTATAAACTTGAAATAAAATGAAGGAGAGGAAGGAAAGGCCCCTCAAGGCTGGAGGGAGGGAGGAAAAGTGTTTTGGAGAGCGGCGGCAGCAAAAACCCGCAAAACAGCAAAAATACTGCGATATGTATCTTAAATTAATTTTTTTAAAACCACAAAACAGCGAGTCTGCTAAAAGCAAGCCACGAAGTAGTGAGGGAACACTGTATTTTGTCTTACGGTAACCCTATGAACAGGAGACCTCTAGAAGACCTGCTATTCTCAGCTTTTGCAACCCAGGGAAGTGCCTTCCTTGATTGACTTGATCAATTTGTACTGTTGCCGGACAATTCTCCTACTGCCTTTCACCCTGTTGTTGCGTGTGCCTTCAATTCATTTCTGACTTGGCGACCCCGATGCAAACGTATTCCAGGCTTTTCCTAGGTTCACAGCCTGAGAGGTCACCCAGAGGGTTTTCATGTCTGATCCCCAGAGTCATAGTCAAACCACTGGCTCTTGCCTTCCACTTATCAAAGCATTGTTCTCTTTTCCAATGGGTCATATCTTCTCATATGTACAAAAATGTAGTCATCTTGACCATTCATCTGTCTTTTACTCTGTCTACCGGATCTGTGGAACACTCTTCCAGCATCACATTTCAAATGAGTTGAATTTCCTCCTCACCGTTCTTCACTGTCCTGTGTACATAACATATTTATTCCAAGCTGTAAGTGAAGCCACAAAGAGGTAGATCAGTCACCGCGATGCTACATCAGTGTTGAATAGCATACATTTCCACACATGGAGTCACATTTTGATTGGGTAAAACTGTGTGAATGAATGTGCGTCGAATGTATAACTGAATGTACATTGCATGTGATTTATTGGAAATGTAGTGCTCCATCGTAAATATGATGGTAGAGCCTCATACCATGCCATCATCAAAAAGGATCTGTATCCAATATGGTAAAATGGATTCATTGCATGTCAGCCTTTAGGGATGCATGCAACTTCAGAACTTGGAAATATTACTTCTTTTGACCACAGCTTCCAAAATCTTCCAATGCTGGAAGTGTTTGGGGAAATATAAGAGGCCCAGTAGCCTCATAGTCCCAGTAAAGATATTTTTCTGAGCTTGGGTCATTCCTGATTTGTTTCAGAACTACGGTACTATATAAAGATGGATGAGTAGTAGAACGACCTCATCATTTCAGTGAATTGTGATATTTATTTATTTATTTATTTATTAGTTCCACTTAATATACCACTCTCTCTGGAGCCCAGAGCGGTTCACAGAATTAAAATAGCAAATGAGACATAGCGATAAAACGTAAAACACAGTAAAACCAATATAAAACCCCGGTTAAAATTCCCATCCCCACAATACTGCAACAGAGCAGCAGAAGTACAATGGCAGCAGGTGGCAACGCTAATGGACGGCATTGGCTATGGGCCAAATGCCTGTCTGAATAGCCAGGTCATGACGGCTCTGCGGAATGGCAGCAAATCGCGGATAACCCGTATCTCCTCAGGGAGAGTGTTCCAGAGAGTTGGGGCGGCCACAGCGAATGCCCTTTGCCGCGTAGTAGAAAGCCTGTAGGCCTTGATACCAGGCACCTCCAATAAGTTGAGCCCCTCTGAACGCAGTGATCTCTTGGGCACGTAAGGGGTAAGCCGCTCCCTCAGGTACACTGGCCCCAAACCATATAAGGCCTTGAAAGTTAGAACTAACACCTTGAAGGTGACCCGGAATTCAATTGGGAGCCAGTGCAGCTCGCGCAAGAGTGGAGTCACGTGAGTGGATCTTGAAGCTCCTGAGAGCAAGCGTGCTGCTGCGTTCTGCACCAGCTTGAGTTTCCGGATCGCCAACAGGGGTAGGCCAATGTACAGCGCATTACAGTAGTCGAGCCTCGAGATGACCGTGGCTTGGATCACCGTGGCTAGGTCGCAGCGGGAGAGGTAAGGAGCCAGACGTTTTGCCTGACGCAGAAGGTAGAACACTGTCTTGCAGGCGCAGGCAATCTGCGTCTCCATAGACAGCTGAGCGTCCAGCCGGACCCCTAGGCTCTTTACTGACGGTTGTGGGCGAAGTGCCACACCATCGAACGTCGGCAACTGGGTCTCTACCCCCCCCCCCCGGGTGGCCCAGCCTCAAGATCTCCATCTTCACCGGGTTAACCTTCAACTTACTGGCTCGCAGCCACCCAGTTACGGCTTCTAGGCACAGATGGAAATTATCGGGTACAGATTGCACCCCGGCATCCATCCTCAAAATGAGCTGGGTGTCATCTGCGTACTGATGACATTCCAGCCCAAAACTCCGCACCAATTGGGCGAGTGGTCGCATGTAGATGTTAAATAACAGCGGGGAGAGAATGGCCCCCTGAGGGGCTCCACAATGTAAGGGGGAGCCCTCGGAGACCACCCCTCCCCACTTCACTCGCTGCAGGCGGTTTTGGAAGAAGGAGGACAGCCAGTTGAGGGCTGTTCCCCTCACCCCCGCCAACGCCAGGCGGTGTGTCAAAAGTTGGTAATCGACAGTATCAAATGCTGCCGTGAGGTCCAATAACACGAGCATAAGAGTTCACTTTGAGGAGATGGAAGGAATCTTCAGATTCCCAGAATTTCATGGAGGTTGTGCATCGCCTACATCATGTCAGTGAATTGGGTCACTGCAAGCAAACAGACATGCACATTTGCATGTATAAGAGTTGAATGAAAAGTAATGCCTCCATCTTTGTAACTCCTCAACAGATGGCAGTCCTGGTATGCAGCAGGTACTGACTTGTTCAGTAGACTCTCCTCTTCAATTCCATTTCAGCGGGAAGCCTTATAATTGAATGGTTGTGTTGTTAAAGTTCAAAGTATGGAACCCTGAGCAGATGGTTGGTCAATGCGACTTAATCATTGAATTATTGACAGCAGAAGGTGTTGCCTCAAAGGAGATCTGTCAGAGAATGCATGCTGTTTATTGTGATTGTGTTGACGTGAGTACTGTGCGTCGTTGGGCGAGTAAGTTTAAATATGTTGAGGTGGGAATATCTGATTTGCATGAGAAACAAAGAATTGGATGTCCTGTGACAGCAGGCATGTAGCCAGGGGGGGGCTAAGGGGGCTTCACCCCCCCCCCGAAATTCTCAGGGTGGTCCGTGAAAAGGCCTTACTGGTACATTATTTAAACTGTTATGTTTATTCATATCATGATCTGATCACCATGCTCATTATATCCCACATTAATGGGGTTATTGGGATAACAATACAAAAGGTTTGCTAGGGTAGACCCTCTTCCACCCAGTCTCAGCCCCCCACCGAACCAAACTCAGCCCCCCAATCAAAATCCTGGCTATGGCCCTGTGTGACAGCAACCACCGAGTTTCACAAGCAAAAGGTTAACAGATTGATTCAGGACGATCATCGTATCACTCAGAGGGAAATTTCAAGCATAATCAGCATTTCACAAGAATGTGTGGGTCACATTATTGCTTTGCTTGGCTATCGGAAGATCTGTGCATGATGGGTATACAGCAGAACTTCAGAGACTAGATCTCGTCGATGTATGGCATCCTCCATTCAGTCCAGATTTAGCAACATCTGGCTTCCATCTCTTCCTGATAATGAAAGAAGATCTGTGGGGACACTATTATGCTTCTGATGAAGATGTTGAGAGAACTGTGAGACACTGGTTGCGGAAACAGAGTGATGACTTCTTCCATGACGGCTTCAGAAAACTTGTTCATTGTTGGCAGAAATGTATCCAATTGTCTTGTGATTATGTGGAAAATTTATAGCTGTAGTTAAAGAGCACATTCTAAAGATTATTTCTGTGTTTGATTTATTAAAATATTCCCATCCAATCCCAAATAACAAAAGTGGAGGCATTACTTTTCATTCAACCCTCGTACATTGTCTTCATACTTATGAATACATAATGCGAATCTACATGGAGAGTGTACTTTCGTGTGCAACTCCACTTTGAATTCTACACATAAGAATAAGAATAATAATAATAAATCTTTATACCCCACCACCATCTCCCCAACTGGATCATACAAAAGTTTCTACTTTCTTCTCTCCAGTGTTTCTGTGAGATCCCAACAACATTCTGGGCATAAAATTCAGATCCTCTAACTGAGGAAAGTGTGATTAAGAAGAAAAGGAGAAAGCAGGCCACTTCACCACATATGCCTAATTTAGGCAATGTACTACATTTTTAGATGCAAGAGTCTGGTGTTAAGAGAGACACAGTAATTTCCATTGGCCTCATCTCCAGCAAATTAGGTTCTTCAAACACAGGCAAGTATATTTGGGAGGAACCATTAAAAGTAATTGAGGGAGAGGTAGGTGGCAAGAAGTACATCTCCCAAGACATTGAAGAATGAACGTAAAAGGGAGAGAATGAACAAATTAATGATTAAAGGAAAATCCCTCCTCCCCTTCCCATTCTGGAAGTCCTGTCCGGCCTGGCCTCCCAGCTTCAAGCAATCTTTCACTGTCAACATATGCCAAGGAATTGATTCAATTAAGATTAGCAGCCTCGCAGTTGGGGCAGAAGGGTAGGTTGTGTGTCTGTGTCTGTGTCTCTGTGTAAAGAGAAATGGCTTCACTTTGGACAAACGTTTCCCTTCCTCCCCTCCGAGCTCTGGATGTGACCCAGAGAGGTCTCAGGGGCCGCTTAATTGTAATGGATCATCAGGTAAATCCAGAGACCCATTCAAAAGATGAACATACCTAATGACCATTTACGTCCCAACGCTATTTATGACTTTCCTGTTTCTAGATCTGTTACCATTCATTCTTACAACTCTGGGAACTTTGGAAAAAAAGAGTAGGATGCAAGCCTGTGAAGATCAGCAAATATATTATCTACTATTTCACCTATATTAACTTCCCTTTCATCGGTTTCTATAGCTTAACATTTTCCCTTCTGCTTTATATTCAGCAAGTTATTAACTTCAACTTGTTTTTACATTAACAAATGAATATCCCTGCACTTTATAGCTCCAAATCTGTACATAAAGTTTTTTCCTCCCCCAGATACATATTGATAGATTCAAATTATTCTAAAAAGATCCATCCTTCAATAAAGATGTTAACTTGTCCATTTCTGTTAGCTCTCTCACATTTTCACTGTTCAGTCTTCTATAGTTGGTAGCTCTGTCCTTTTTCATCATTGAGCACATAGAATTCTTGCTGCTGTTAACATTTATTATTTATTTACTAGCCGCCCCCTGCCACGCGTTGCTGTGGCCCAGTCTGTGTATATGTGTTTTGTGTATGTATATATGTGTATACATATTTGTGTATATATGTGGGTTATGCATGCGTTGTAATACCTTTTTTTTACTTTTTAAGTCTAATCCTCTGTGTTTTTCAGTGATTTTATGAGTGATGGTCAGTTGTTGGCCTGATAGGTGTATTGTGTCCAAATTTGGTGCCAATTCGTCCAGTGGTTTTTGAGTTATGTTAATCCCACAAACCAACATTACATATTTATTTATATAGACTAGCTATCCCCTGCCACGTGTTGCTGTAGCCCAGTCTGTGTATGTGTTTTGTGTGTGTATATATGTGTGTATATGTGTATATATGTGGTTTTGTGCATGCGTTGTAATGCATTTTTTGGCTTTTTAAGTCTCTTCTGCTGTGTTTTTCAGTGTTTTTATGAGTGATGGTCACTCGTTGGCCTGAGAGGTGTATTGTGCCCAAATTGGATGCCAATTCGTCCAGTGGTTTTTGAGTTTTGTTAATCCCACAAACAAACATTACATTTTTATTTATATAGATTTATTTCACATATTTGTATCCCATCCTTGTGACCCCCGGAAGGGGACTCAGGTTGGTTTCACAACGGGCATTCATTCAATGCAAACAACAGTAATAAATGATAAAAGAAATTAAAACAATTCATTAATTCTTTAAGATTACTAAAACATTATTTAAATCATGCAGGTTTGAAATTATAGTCCGGTCAGTCCATTGTCATTCAGATAAATTGGGTCTCATTCTAAGTTGTTGCCTCTACTACTTGAATGCTTGCTTCCATAGCCAGGTTTTGAGTTTCTACAGGATAAGAGGGAGAGGGCCAATCTAATGTCACAGGGTAGAGAGTGCCACAGGTGAGGGACCACCACTGAGAAGGACCTGTCTCTCATCTCCACCAGTTGCGCTTGCGAGGATGGTGGGATGAAGAGCAGGGCCACTCCCGTTGATCTTAAACTTTACAATGGTTCATAGCAGGAGATACATTCAGACAGGTAAACTGGCTCAGAACTGTTCAGAACTTTATAGGCTAAAGCATGTAATGAAATATCCTCTCAACAATGTATGTATAGGTATTATTGTTGCCTTGCCTTTATTTATGTTTTTTCTGTTAAAAATACAAATTTTAAAAATGAATTAAAAAGGAAATAAATAAATAAATGTTACAGTCAATTCAAGCTCTAGGGGGATGCTCATTGTCAGAATGCAGACAATTTTCAGATCTTCTGAATCTTGAGGAATCTGAGCTGTTAGGCTCAAAATAACCCTCAGTTGGGGTGATTCCACCATAAATATAGCAGAGAAGCAGAAGTAAACTTCATAACCAGCGGAAATGTATGTAAGGAGAAACTGGGATAGTCTTCTGTTCTTAGGATGCACAGGATTGCAGTCAGAACTTTAGGTTCAAAAATATCTTGTGTGGTCCAAGGATGAAACCCATCTCTGAATGAGGAGAAGGATAAAAGAAGCAGTAATCACATCGAGATGCAGCATTTCTTGATTGCTGAAATTCATCCTTGTCCATGGGATAATTTTTGTCCCCTATAACCATTCAACCTGGGTTGAATGCAGAAATTTGTTCACACTGGAATTGAGTCATCATGATTGAAGGGAAGGATATTAGAGGCAAAGATGAAGTCCTTTGGCCACATAATGAGAAGACAGGAAAGCTTTGAGAAAATAATGATGCTGGGGGAAAAGGAAGGAAAAAGGAAGAGGAGCTGACTAAGGGCAAGATGGTATCCTTGGAGTGACTGGCTTGACTTTGAAGGAGCTGGGGGTGACAATTCCCAAGAAGGAGCTCAGGGATGGGATGGTCCATGAGGTCACGAAGAGTCGGAAGCAACTGAATGAATAAACACCTCAGGTTCATTATCAAAAATTAAATGATAACTTCTGATATTATTTGTTTTTGTAAAGGCCATTTGGGATCAACATATCCAAACTCAAGGTTCAACCAATCAAGGAACTTGTTCTGAAGTGGTCATTGACACAAAAATGAAAGAGTTTGTTTTTGTTGTACACAGTAGAGGTTCACTTCTTGGAGGTTCACTTTGTTGGTAGCTTTTAATCAAGACCAGCGCTTTTGTTTATATGTCTTCCCCTCCCCAAATCCATCTAAGCTTAGTGGTCTTATTCCATGCCTCCATGTTCTATCCAAAATCAGGCTATGATCCCAAGACATTTGTGATGAATTCCCTACCTGTTAGGCTTGGTAACGCCTGGCAAAGTAGGCCCAGGAAGTTCGGCAGCCATTTTAGAAGGGTCCATGGGGGCATCAATCTAGGATCTCATTTCCTGAAGGGAGCGTACTTAGGAGTAAGCTTGGTGTTAAATGAAGAGAGTTAGGATTGGCTGGTAGAGAAAGGGCGGAACCTAACTTAGAAAAAGAAAGAAATGACTTGAAGGGGGCGTTTTTAAAACCCTGTCAGTTTGTGGGAGTTGGTGTTAGAGAAGAGTTGGTTGGAGTTGGTGGGTTAGCGAAGGAGTTAGGAGTCTGGAGTGGAGAAGATAATAGGGAAGGAAGCTTGAAATTGGTTAATGAGCTAGCAGAGTAAGCTAGTGAGAAGATAGTTGGTGGAGGTGTGGAGAGATAGATCCAAGGAAGGACTATCTGTAGTGGAGTTAAGAATTGCTAGGCAGAGAGGAAATCCTGTCAGTAATTTCTGAGGGAGAATGGAGTTTGCAACTAAGGTTCGAACTGCTTAAAGGAACCATATGCTTTTATGCCTATATTTCTGAAGCACTAAGCTTAATGCCTATTTTATTCAAGTTCTCCTAAATAAACATCATTGTTTTATTGTTCAATACATCTGCCTCATGTGTTGCTCTGCCAGAGAAGTTTTAAAGCCATTTCCTGCAGTAATCAAAAGTCCAATGGTGGCAGCGTACGTCTTAAAGAAGTAATATCTTCAGTATTACCTCAGTACACAAGCCTGAGTGCGAATCCAGCACATTCTTGCCTAAGATACCCCAAGTAAGCCATTTGCTTATAAGTTTGGTAGTGGCCAGTGGTCTTTCAAAAGCTGGAAGATTATTCCAGCTTTATCACAGTTTTGATTTTGGATTATAAATACCCTGATAAGCCTCATCTCTCTATAATTGGTATACAGCGGTGGGATTAAAAAAATAAATAAGAAAGATCCGCCCTGCCTAAGTCTTCTCTTTATATTTGGTGGCAGCGGTGGGATAGATTAGGAAAGTTCCACCCTGCCCTAATTAACCCGTCCATAGTTATAACATTCAGGCAGATCTATTGAGCTGATTAACCTTCTCAAACAGAACTGCGTTTTCTATGGAGGTTTTCTTTCCTTTCCTAGCAGCCCTTCCTACAGCTGCCGGGGTTTTCTCTGTAGTTTGCAATTCGCTTTTAAATGGCCCTAACAGTTTTATGGCCCTTAATGATCACCCCTTTGTGTTTCGGATTGCCAATCAGGGATCACTTAATGACAAAACAGAATAATTTAACCCCTATTCAAAGAACAATGTGTTGAATTGCTCCAGTTAGTGTTTTAACACAGCAGCCCCTTTGGAAGAAGAAAGCTCCTTCGCAGAATAGTATAGGTATCATTAACCAGCACTTCTCCTCTGTGTCTTCAAGCACCATGTACAATAGCCTGACCTTTGAACTCTGCGCTTTCCCTTTAACCGAATGGCAACTGCTTTAACATTTGGGTTAGTCGTTTAAAAGCTGCAGGTGTGGCAGCCGGACAATTCCTAATAAAGTGCATGCCACGGAGATGAATGGATCGCCCTTTGCACCAAAGAAGATTCTCCTGTTGAGGCTCTTCAATGGCCGAGAATTAGCAAAGGCATTTCAAAAAGTTTAATGTACCGTAATCCAGATCCACTTGTTAGAGTCGCAGAGCTAGAAATGTCTTTTTCTTTCCTTCACAAAAGAAGGGTCCTGTTCACAGGACAGTCATCTTGGTAGTCGATCAAATTTCAAAAGGGACTGGCTCTTAAAATGAATTCGCATCGGTCCCACCAACCCCTTTCGATTCACGAAGTGTAAATCCAAGGAGACATTCTCAAAGAAACAAGAATGTTTGTGTTCTGCTGAACTCTTATTTGGCCGTGTTTTATTAAAGGGGTTAGTGGCTTTGATCTGGACTAAATAAAGCCCTTTTTGGATCATATCTCTTTGTACTGCAATATATTGTTGAAATTGATCCGATCGGGGGGGGGGAACGAACTTTGCTTGGTCTGGCTCTTACCAAAAGTTAACACTCATCAATATTTCACAAACAAGCTAAAGAAGAATATTTTAACACTCCAAATCTTATCCCAAAGATCGTGATATTTCCTCAGCTGTTACTTATTGGTGAACTACACGATGCATATATTTACGTTGCTGTCATCTGCCTGAAACTAGTCTAAAAGCCAAAAAGTTGCATGTTCTTAAAAGCTCCCCAAATACCGTTTTTAAAAGCAATTCATGATTTATCATTCATCATCACCATTTTTTTTATTTTGAAATAACTTGCTAACGTCACTTGTTATTTATTTATTACTTTAAAAGTAATTATTTATCGTATCAGAAGAAAACCAAGGTTACAGTTGTAATATGTTTAAAAACACAAACAAAGTAGAAAAACTTGGCATCATATTAAATGTACTTGGACCAGTAACTGGCCACTTGGAGAGCCTTTGGTGACGCTAAAAGAAGGACCTCCATTGTGCATGTGGCAGGGCTCAGGTTGCATTGTAATACGTGGTCTGTGATTTGCTCTTCTCCACATTCATATGTCATGAACTCCACTTTGTGGCCCCATTTCTTAAGGTTGCCTCTGCATCTCATAGTGCCAGAGTCCAGCCTGTTCAGTGCCTTCCAAGTTGTCTTCTGTGTGCCCAGTAGGAGTTTGCCATCTGGTATCAGCCATTGATACCTCCATTGTGCATGTAGCGGTAGGTGCACTGCAGTAGGTGGTCTGTGATTTGCTCTTCTTCACAGTTGCATGTTGTTGACTCCACTTTGTGGCCCCATTTCTTAAGGTTACCTCTGCATCTTGTAGTTCCAGAGCATGGTCTTTTTAGCATCTTCCAAGTCACCCCATCTTTTGTGTGCCCAGGGGGGAGTCTCTCATTTGTTGTCAGCCATTGAGATTCCAGGTTTGAGCCTGCCACTTTTGGACTCTCGCTTGCTGAGCTGTTCCTGCGATTATCTCTGTAGATCTTAGAAAACTATTTCTTGATTTAAGGCATTGGCATGCTGGCTGATATCTGAACTGTCTTGGTCCTTTCATTATTGTCTGCTGCTTCCCGACTTGCAGCATGCAACCAAACAATTAAAAACTAATGCATTAAGAGCACATCACTCACAGAAGAAATATATTCCAAACTGGAATGCCAGTTTTGCATGCAGAACATGGGTAATCCCATTGACCTTGTTCAAGAATGAAATGAGTTCCAGTGTGGAGTACAACATTGACGCCATCTTGAGAACTCCAAAGCTGTACCACAATTTGGAAAGGACTAATTAAATCTGTAAGAAATACTATAAAGCTATGACTCCCCAATTTTGTTCCTTAGAGGCTACCATTTGTGCAACCAAACAATTAAAAAGTAATGCATTAAGAGCACATTACTCACATTAAAAAAATCTATTCCAAAATGGAATGCCAGTTTTGCATGCAGAACATTGACCTTGCTCAAGAATGCCATGAGTTCCAGTGTGGAGTTCAACACTGGTGCTATCTTGGGAACTCCAAAGCTTTGCCCCAGTTTGGAAAGGACTTATTTGGATCCGTAAGAAATACTATAAAGCTACAACTCCCCAATGTTGTGCATTTGAGGCTGCCATTATGGCAGCTATGGAAGCTTGCAGGATGTGCGCTTTGTGCATTTTGGTTGATCGCTAAGGGCATTGCTCCTTTATGGATTTCGGAGTTTGTCAACATGTCTACCTCTGAAAATATTATCACAGCCACTTGATCCTTTTGCTTAACAAAAAGAGTTGCAGGCTGGAATTTCTAGTGCATGCCATCGAATTATCTTTCCACTTGCATGACATGATGCTAAATAAAACTGTAATGTGTTCTGTACAGAAGACAACGGCCGCCGACCATGAAAAAGGACTCTCTTTTGCTTTGAAGCATTTGTTAGCGACAACGCCTGTCCTTTACCCAGTTCACAACTTCCATATTCCGAGTGAACATCTTGATTCAATTGGCAGTCTGTGCTTAATTACATGGGGTTGAGTGAGAAGGGAAGGGGGGGAAAGGAGGCAGCGGGTTTGTTTATCTCCTTTAAACAGGGCCTCGGTTGCAAGCATTTGTTATCTTTGGTGTGAAATGTAGGCCGACAACAATTAATGTTTCCTACCCCAGCAGCTCTACAGCTTTCAAGGGGAGGGAGGGATGAAGGAAAGAGAGGAAAAGGGGGGAAGACCAGGCTGGCTGGAGCAATGTAATTCCTATCATGCGGCCTGCCTGTCACTCATGACGCCAGTGGCAGAAGAAAAACTGCAGCAGCTGACAAACTCGCCCGCTGCCTCCCAAGAGCCCCGCGTGATAAAGCGCCCTGCTTTGTGGGATAATCAGCTTGCAATACATGCATTACTTCCTAATGAGAGCCGTGTTTAAACAAGTGTATAGAACACATCTGTCCGAGCCCTGGGATTTGAAAGCCGGGCGACCGATTCAACATCTGAAAGTTAAATTAATGGTAAAGAGTTTAATTGTGAGTAAACAATGCCCCACGACGGAGCGGTAAACACAGCAGTGGGGAAACTCAAAAGATGGAGTGTTCAGTCACAGATGCGCTGGCTTCGGTGCCTTGCTTAATGGCCTTTCCCCAGCTGGACCTTCGGATGGGGTGGTGTGATTTCACCGGAATGGCATCTTCCTCTTCTGTCTTGGCTTTCTTGGGCATTGGGCCATCTTTAAAAAGATAGCACTTCTCACTCAGACCTAAAAGTGGGTGGATCTCAGGGGTGGGAAACCTCAGGACTTGCAGGGATCTGTTGTTGTGCCGTGTCACTGTTGATGTGGCCACAGAAACTGACACTCACACACACCAAAACAACCAATCTTGGAAATCCATGTCTTAATTTAGTCACTTCTCATTTGGGATCCTTTCACCCTATGCAGTTGTAGCACTATGATTCTTGGGATTTATAGCTTGAGAAGATAGTCTTTGGCTGAGAATTTTATGTACTTCTGGCTCAACCTCAAATCGCAGGATTCCATGAGATGAAACCACAGCATTGCAATTATAATTATTGCATTGTATAGTGTGGATTATTGTATTGTAATTGTGTAGTGTGAAATCCCTTCAAGGAAGGGGGCAGGAAACTGGAAGAATCTAGAAAAGGCAGCTTTGCCTTTTTGCCAGATCTGGCAACAGGTCGATGCCTATCAGAACAGAGTTGGGGCCATATATGACCCCAAGGTTTCACTTCCTCCAGTCCTTATGACGATTATAAGAAAATACTTGAATATACTGACTCAACCACTTCCCAAACAGGAGACCCTGATGTTCTGTCATGTTCCTACATACCTCTCACATGCAGATACTTCCCCATGGAGGAACTGGTTGTGTTTGACCATCCTATTGCCTCCAAGTGATTCTTAGAAGTCAGGTTCATTGGCCACATTATTTGGTAGGTGGAGAAGCATGTGTTCCAGTTGAACAGAGCTTTCAACTCCAAATTGGTCGGTTAATCTTGCTTGAAGAATTAAAGATCTTCATATAGCCTCCAACCTATGTGAAGAAGGCACACGAAGTGAATTGTGACACTGTGAGAATGGAGTTCCACCTTTTGCCAATGTTGGGGCATCCAGCAAATGCTCTCCTCTCTTCATGAATTAGCAATGGAGTTGGATCTGATCCCAGTGTATGCAAAACTCAACTGGGGAGTCCAATTGGAACAATAACCTTTCAGCAACACAGCAACATCTGTCTTCTGTAGCTTTTCTGCCTGTCCTAAATATTTCAGGATGGAGACGAGTCTTGGGTTTACCAGTTCAGGAGGAAAACTCTAACTACAGTGATTTCCTGGCAGATGGGAAAACCTGATATTGATGCATGTGAAAGGAATGTTGAGGAACACAAATTACCAGCAAGTCTCACACTGGGAAGTCAGTTGCATTCCACTGCTGACATGGTGTTGTTGTTGTTGTTTTAATATCAGCGGGGCAATGTGTATTTTAATATGTATTTTATGGAAACACGTTTTAATATGTGTATTTTAAATAATGTTTTTAGATGAATGTGTGTTTTAGCAATGTTGCAACAAGCCCTTAAGAAATGGGGCCACAAAGTGGAGTCCACGACATGTGAGTGTGGAGAAGAGCAATTACAATGCAACCTGAGCCCTGCCACATGCACAATGGAGGACCTTCTTATAGCAACACCAGAGGCACTCCAAGTGGCCAGCTACTGGTCAAAGGACATATAATACAATGCCAATTTTTTTTAACTTTGTGTTTTTCAAAATACATTACAATTGTACCCTTGGTTCACTCCAGATACGGTATTTTTTTTAAGAGCCATGGGGAGAGGCAGGCAAGAAATTATTGTTATTATTTAATAATAATATTAATAATATTAATAATATTAATAATACAATATTAATAATATAAATAATATAATATTAATTATATTATTATATTATATTATATTATTATTATTAATAATAATATAACATTAATATAATACAATATTTATTATATTACCGGGGTTTAATCTGAATTTTAAAGGAGTTATCTAACCTGATAAAAGTTTCCTTCAAAAAGTGGTTCAGCACCTTGGATAGTCCCTATAGAGTTGGTACTAAAACATGGAATTGAATTAAAATGTAGGTAATAGAAACATAACAATGTGATCTAAACCTCACTTAAAGCAAACCAATGATGGCGTGATCTATCCCAGGATCATCTCCATTTGTGGTCTCTAATTGCTCCTGTGTGAGGTCTTGAATAGTAGTAAACACAGGCACAAAAGCAAACACATTAAACTGGCAAATCCCTATGCAAAACAACCACCCCCAAAAAACTCCCCACCTTACTCCTGAATCCAACACTCTGACGGAAGCTACAACTTTATTTCCTTTATTATTCACTCTCTTCTACCAACTGTGGAAGTCCATTCTCACTCTTTATTGATTTTGGTCTCCAGACAGCATATGAATGACAGACTGTATTAAGACGAGGCTCGTTGAAATGTCACCTCCATCAATATCACAAGGCAGTGCTAAGTGAGCGGCCCTCTGCTGTTTAGTGATGTATGTGGACCCATCCGTTAAATGCCTTAAGAAGAAGAAAATAACCTTTCCTGGAGATAAAGTCTGGGGTGGGAATTGGGAGGTGGGCTCCCATCGTGAGTCACCGCAGGAAGTCCAGTGGGAAGATCTCCATTTCAGAAAAGAAGACAGATGGAGATACTTCCAGCTGCTTCCTTGATCACCCGTCATTGAAGTTGGTGAAAAGAGACAATCCGAGTTTGTTTAAGCTAAAGCCCTTAATTATCTGTGTTATGAATATGCAAGGGGGCAGGCAGAGGAGACCATCATCCCATTAGCTACAGGCACCGTCCAAATGTTCTTTATCGTTGAAGCCATTTCTAATTCTAAGGTATTCCATGCGGTCCATGATTTCTTCAGGAAGCTCTGAAGCTGAGAGAGTATCACTCATCCAAGAGCTCCCAGTGGGTTTCCATTGTTGAGAGCTGTTCCAATTTGGCCTCTGGAGTTGTAGTTCAATGCTCAAACCACTACTCCACGCTGGCTTCCAAGATGAGTAACCAAATCAGAAACCTGGGAGTTTTTGTAGTTTTGCAAGATCTTTAGCTTTCTCTGAAAAAAAGAGTCCAACTTTTACTCATCCAACGTTCTGGATTATCCAACGCAGTCTGCCTCGTGCCCGGATCTACAGCTGTTTCAATACATTGCAATGTTTTGGTGCTCAATTCGTAAATACAGTAATTACTACATAACGATATGTATTGAATTGCTTTTTCTGTTGATTTGTTGCAAAACATGTTTTGGTGCTTAATTTGTAAAATCATAATGTAATTTGGCATTTAATAGGCTTTTCCTTAATTCCTCCTTATTATCCAACATTTTTGCTGATCCAATGTTCTGTCAGCCCATTTATGTTGGATAAGCGAGACTCTACTGCAGTGTTTCTCAACCTTCCTAATGCTGCCACCCCATGGTTGACCCAGGATTTTGGGCCGGGGCTGATTTTGGTTCGGGGGCTGAGACTGGGTGGAAGAGGTTTTGTATTGTTATCCCAATAACCCTATGAAGGTGGGATATAATGAGCTTGGTGATCAGATCATGATATGAATAAACATAATAGTTTAAATAATGTACCAGTAAGGCCTTCTCGCGGACCACCCTGAGAATTTCGGGGGGGGGGGGGACTGAAGCCCCCTTAGCCCCCCCTGGCTACATGCCTGCCCCCAACTATAAAATTATTTCTGTTGCTACGTTATAACTGTAATTTTACTACTGTTATGAATCGTAATGTCTCTGGCATTACTTCGCGAACGAAGACACTTAGGAATGACTCGTCCCACGCTTTCTACAAGCGTATTGATGCTTTTTTGGAGGTTCGATGCGTCCTTCGAGCCTGTCCAATGGATTTTTCTGGTGGAGCGCAGAATGCACAGAAATGACCAAATTGCAACTTCCAGGATGCCATGGCATGGAGCGATAGTAGTAAAAACGGTGTCAAACTGCATTCATTCTACAGTGGAGATGCATCCTCAGATATAGAAAACTACCCACACCTAGAATTCTTCTCTTTGCTGTGCTGCCATTCCCTTGATCACTTTTCCTGCTCCTTTTTCATTGAATGCTTGGACTGCATTTTTAAATGCTCATCTGAAAGCTTAACCTAAGGCAGCATTTCTCAACCTGGGAGTAGAGATGAGGGGCTTCCAGAGAGGTCACCAAAGACAGGGCCGGATTACCCGCAAGGCCAGACGAGGCACATGGCAGCGTTGTGCACATGTGCAGGCAAGGGAGAGCGTGGGGGTTCTTTGTGGGAAGTTTGGCCTAATTCTATCGCAACTACAACACCCAAATGTCAAGGTCTATTTTACCCAAGCTCCACCAGTGTTTGCATCTGGGCATATTTATTTATTTATTTATGGTATTTGTACCCCGTAGCTTCTCACCCCCGTAGGGGGACTCAGCACGGCTTACATTTGCAGCACTACAGGCCGCAACACCACAATACAATTAAAAAATACACCATATAATCAACATCATTAAAAAGCATTAAAAACATGAAAAAACATTACATTAAAAACCACTACATATAACAATAATTAAAGCCATCAAGCGGAACACATTGTCAGTCCAGTGAAGTCCAAAGTGTCAATCCAGTCAAATCCAAAGGTACAATTTACACCTGCTGCCCAAAGGCCTGGTCCCAGAACCACAACTTTAGCTTTTTTCTAAAAACGAGGAGAGATGGAGTCGATCTTATTTTGTTTGGGAGTGCGTTCCATAAGCGAGGGGCCACTGCTGAGAAGGCCCTGTCTCTCGTCCCCACCAGCCGCATTTGCAATGTTGGCGGGAGTGAGAGCAGGGCCTCCCCAGATGATCTTAAACTGCGAGATGGGACATAGAGGCAGATGCGTTCGGACAAGTAAGCTGGGCCAGAACCATATAGAGCTTTATAGGTCAATACCAGCACTTTGAATTGGGCTTGGAGATGGACAGGCAACCAGTGGAGCTGACACATGTCACCCCAGTTAGCATTCTGGCTGCCGCCCATTGGACCAAGTGAAGTTTCTGAACCGTTTTCAAAGGCAGCCCCACGTAGAGTGCGTTGCAGTAGTCTATATGGTATATAACCAGAGCGTGGACCACCGTGGCCAAGTCAGACTTCCCATATTGAGTATTTGTGTCAAGTTTGGTCCAGATCCATCATTGTTTGAGTCCAGAGTGCTCTTGGATAGTAGGTGAACTATAAATCCCAGCATCTACAACTGACAAATAACAGAATCAATCCCACCAACGCCACCAGTATTCAAAATTGGGCGTATCTGGGTATTTGTGCCAAATTTGGTCCAGTGAATGAAAATACATCCTGCGTATCAGATATTTACATTACGATTCATAACAGTAGCAAAGTTGCAATTATTTATTTATTTATTTATCATTCTTGTATTCTGCCACTCCCCAAGGGCTCGGACCGGCTCACAATCACAAGCATAAGACAGATAAAAACATCATATAAACTATTCTAAATTTAAACTAAAACTAACTCTGCAGGGTTACAAAAATCAGCAACTAAATGCCAGTTTGAAGAGATAGGTTTTACAGGCCCTGCGAAAGGCAAGGAGGTCTTGCAGGGCACGCACTTCAGCTGGCAGAGTATTCCAGATAGTTGGAGCCCCCAGAGAGATGGCCCTACGTCGGGTCGAGGCCAGTTGGATGGTCTTGACACCAGGCACCTCGAGGAGATTCAGATCTTCAGAGCGGAGTGATCTCTGGGTTGATAGGGGGTGAGACAGTACCTCAGATACATCGGCCCCAGACCATATAAGGCCTTGAAGGTTAACACCATCACCTTGAAAGTGATCCGGTGCTCGAGCAGGAGCCAATTAAGCTGCTGTAAGATGGGAATTATGTGGCTCCTCACCGGCACTCCAGCGAGGAGTCGAGCAGCAGCGTTCTGGACGAGCTTAAGCTTCTGGATCACAGACAAGGGCAGGCCAATGTAAAGGGCGTTACAGTAATCTATCCTTGAGATGCCTGTGGCTTGGATAACTGTGGCTAGGTCGTCTCTAGATAAGTAGGGGGCCAGCCGCCTAGCCTGTTGCAGGTGGAAAAAGGTGGTTTTGCTGAAGTAGCAATGAAAATAATTTGATGGTTGGGGGTCTCCACAACATGAGGAACCATATTAAGGGGATTTATTTATTTATTTATTATTCAGTTTTATATTCCACTCCTCCCTGCAGGCTCGGGGTGGATCACAACAATAATCAATAAAAACATCAAAAAAACAACAATGTTAAAAAACCACAGGGGTTACAAATTCTTAGAACTCATGAACATACAATGCATTACGGCTTAGCCAAAAGCGAGTTTAAAAAGGGCAGTCTTGCACGCACTCCAGAAAGGAACAAGCTCTAACAGAAAAGGCTAAAACCAACACCTTGAAGGCAATTCGGTACTCGATAGGGAGCCAGTGCAGTTGCCGCAAGATGGGGGTGATGTGCTCTCTCACCAGTGCTCCCACCAGTAAGCGAGCAGCGGCATTCTGCAATAGCTTGAGTTTCCGAATTGTCGACAAGGGAAGGCCAACGTAGAGGGCGTTACAGTAGTCCAACCTCGAGATGACCGTCGCTTGGATCACCATGGCCAGGTCCTCCCTGGACAGGTAGGGTGCCAGTCGCCTAGCCTGTTGGAGATGGAAAAATGATGCTTTGCTGACCATGGAGACCTGGGTCTCCATGGACAGCAAAGGGTCCAGATGGACACCCAAGCTCTTAACAAGGGATGACGGGCTAAGTTGCTCGCCATCCAGGGTAGGCAACCGGCACTCATCCAGCCCAGGGCGACCAGGCCACAAGATCTCCGTCTTCGACGGATTCACCTTCAGCCGGCTGGCACGCAGCCATCCAGTCACGGCTTCACGGCATTGATGGAAACAATCGGGTACGGTCTCCGGCCTGCCATCCATTCTCAGCAAAAGCTGGGTGTCATCAGCGTACTGATAACACTCCAGACCAAAGTCGCAGGCCAGCTGGGCCAGGGGGCGCATATAAATGTTGAATAATAAAGGAGAGAGGATGGCCCCCTGGGGGACCCCACAACTTAATGGGCGCCTCCCAGAGACCTCCTCTCCCCTCTCCACACATTGTCCCCGGTCCTGGAGGAAGGTCACACAGTTAAGGGCGATCCTCCTCACCCCAGTCACGGCTAAACGGTGGGTTGTGGCATTAGGAAGGTTGAGAAACACTGATCTAAAGCAATATTAGAAATCTGGGGACTGCAGGGAAAAATTCAGGAGAGGGAGCAGAATTCTTATATGAAGGAGGCAATGCACTCTTTTGTCCCCTGGTTTCAACCTTTCCAACCAGAAGCTGGTGATTAGAAAATAGATGAACTTTGGTTAGCATTTGAGCCTGTTTAGGTATTATTACATCCCCTTCATCTTTCCTCCTTACATTTATTTTAATGAGTATGATTACCCCAGTTTCCAAATTGACATCCCATACAATCTGTCCCGAGATATTCCCTCAGTGGGCCCTTTTGGAAAAGCCCTTTTCCTCCTCCGCCTCCTCCTTACAAATAAACAACTGAGCCATACTCTACACATGTATCCCCTGTAACTAACACAATTTGCCAAATTGCCAAAGGGCAGAAAACCTTTAAGCTCCATTTATTTGCCTTGCTGTTGAGTGATCTCAACTCTGGTGGCAAAGACTCAAGCGAGCGCTTGAGGCGGAAAAGGGGGCAGGGGGCTGGTGGAGAAGGAGAAAATAACCACGTTGCCATTGCATAAAATTAAACCAAAAGCCCAGCCCACCTTGTGGAGCCAACCATGGCACGTCCATTTTGCTAAGCAGCTTTAATTGAACTGTCTCTGACAAATAAAAGGCTCGCTTAGTGTCAGAAATACCCCCTGGTTCATGGTGAAGGAGATGGAGAGATGGGGGGAGGACGTTATTAAAAGGCGGCCTGAGAAAAGTCACCGCTTTTTACCAATCCTGAACAGATTGGAGGGTCTTGGCTTCCTTGAACCTCTCAGCACGTCTCAAAAAACGAGAGACAAACAACAAAAGGTGTTAATAGCTTTACAGAGCGAGCCCCATGCTGATAGATTACCCATTAGAGTTATCCACTCGCAGCGAAATGGCAAATAGGTTTGATCAATTCGATTTTAATGGAAAGTGGGTCTCCCAGAAAAAGAGCAGCCAGCAAAAAAAAAAAAATAGAAAAGAACCCGTCAGGTCTTTTGTTGCTAATGTGTCTGGAGGGGGAGGCGGAGGGCAAAGAAAGCACTTAATTGAGGTCATAATAATATTAGTGGTGATTGCCATCAATAATTCAAGCGTATTTATGACGACGTAGGCCACAGTCTTGTCAACCGGGGCTGGCTGGGCCCTTTTGTTATGCGTGAACGCAAAGCTTGACATTGGGTTTTGCAATGGACTTCGTCAACTGCTTTGGACTGTTGGACAGCAAGACCCAAAGATACGTTTTGTGGCCTTGGAAGAGGGATTGCATTCTACCTAACAGTGAAACCGCTCTTCGCAGAAATATAGTTGTGGAATATACAGTAGAGAGTCTCACTTTTCCAACTTTTGCTCATCCAACGTTCTGGATTATCCAACGCAGACTTGCCTCGTGCCCAGATCTACAGCTGTTTCAATACATTGCAATGTTTTGGTGCTCAATTCGTAAAATACAGTAATTGCTACATAATGTTATGTATTGAACTGCTTTTTCTGTTGATTTGTTGTAAAACAGATGTTTTGGTGCTTAATTTGTAAAATCATAATGTAATTTGACATTTAATAGGCTTTTCCTTAATTCCTTAATTATCCAACATTTCTGCTTATCCAGTGTTCTGTCAGCCCATTTATGTTGGATAAGCGAGACTCTACTGCAGTGTTTCTCAACCTTCCTAATGCTGCCACCCCTTATGGTTGACCCCCAACTATAAAATTATTTCTGTTGCTACTTTATAACTGTAATTTTACTACTGTTATGAATCGTAATGTCTCTGGCATTACTTCGCGAATGAAGATACTTAGGAATGACTCATCCCACGCTTTCTACAAGCGTGTTGATGCTTTTTCGGAGGTTGGATGTGTCCTTCGAGCCTGTGCAATGGATTTTTCTGGTGGAGCGCAGAATGCACAGCACTTGACCCTTTAAACTAAAAGTTCATCTGCCGGGGCCTAGCAAGCTTGGACGGTGGCAGCGAGGTCCTCAGGTCGTAGGTTTGATATGAGTTTCCTTCTTTAGATGGTTGACCTTACAGGGTTAGACGAGCACCATCTGCCCGGGTTTGAAATTAGAGTTTTCCTTCTTTTAGGATGGTTGCCAAAAGGCTAGAGAGCCCATCCTACCCATTGATGCTCATCGTCAGACCCTTCTGTTGTGATCTGTCTGGCATGGAAGGCCCTACTGGTGGCTATTATGCCACCGCCAGCATAGCTCACAACTTTATTAGGGTACGCTAGCATCTCCCCCACAACAAGGGGGTGCCAATGTAAATATCTGATATACTGGTAGGGTCGTGCAAGGAGATTGATTCTGTCATTTGGGAGTCGTAGTTGCTTGGATGTATAATTCACCTACAATCAAAGAGCATTCCACCAACAATGGCATTGAACTAAACTTGGCACATAGAACTTCCATGACCAACACAAAATACTGAAAGGGGTTGGTGGGCACTGACCTTGAGTTTTGGAGTTGTAGTTCACCTACTTCCAGAGACCACTGTGGACTCAAAAAATGATGGATCTGGACCAAACTTGGCACAAATATCAATATGCCCAAATGTGAATGCTTGAGGAGTTTGGGGGAAATAGACATTGACATTTGGGAGTTATAGTTGCTGGGATTTATAGTTCACCTATAACCAAAGAGCACTCTGAACCCCACATACAATAAAATAGGGCCAAGGTTTCCACACAGAACCTCCATGACCAACAGAAAATACTGTGTTTTCTGATGGTCTTTGCTGACCCCTCTGACACCCCCTCATGACCCCCCCCCCAGGGTTCCCAACCCCCAGGTTGAGAAGCATTGATCTTCTGTAATAGTCTTGAAAGAAATCGTCCAAAGTATCATCCTCCTTCTCTTCATCTTCACCGTTGTTATTGCCATCATCATCATCATCAAAGCATTATATCTCAGAAGAGCAGCTGACCAACCCAGCCAGGGCAATCTGTCACAAGGAAACACAATTTCAGATCACTTGCATGATTTAGTGTCCGTCCGGTGGGAAAATCATATATCCTGCCTCTCCGTAGTCTTGCCCGCTCTTGATGAGTTATCATTCTCGCTCACTTTTTTTTTTAGCTATAGAAAAAGAGAAAATCTAAATTGTACAATTACAGAGTCTGGTCCTGGAGTTTTTTAAAAAAATATATTAATGTATTAGCCTCATAAAACGGCTCATTAATCTGGGTGTCTTAAAATGACACACTTGCTCGGTAATGAGGCGTTGTGTGTAAGGAATATGGAGGGAGGGGCAGAGGGTGGGGAGCTTTAAGCTTAGTAAAATAGCCTTTGAAAAAAAAAGTTAAACATACCAAATAACCTGTTCTATTTGGTATGTTAAAAACTGGGATTGCATCCATACAGATTTTCTTATGAAAATATCTAACATTTTCTCACCCATCACCAAAGAATCTGAATCCTAACATCTCACTAAACCAGCCCAGAAAAGAAATACAGTCAGTACTCCACATGCACTAGGACAGTGTTTTTCAACCCTTTTTGAGCGGCAGCACATTTTTTACATTTGCAAAATCCTGGGGCACACCACCAACCAAAATGACACAAAATGACACTCTAACACAGTAATACATATAGTTAATATGTTTTTAAATGTATTTATACACTCAGTGTGAAACCTGGGCCTGTTTCGATGAACACAACATAGATATCCTGGCAGGAATGGCAGAAAGACACAAACTTCCCACACAGAACTCCCATAACCAAGAGAAAATACTGTAAGAGTTTGATGGCATTGACCTTGGGTTTTGGAGTTGTAGTTCACCTATATCCAGAGAGCACTGTGGACTGAAACTATAACTATAATTTAATATAGTTATATTAACTATATTAAACTTTAACTATAATTTAATTTAACTATAAATCCCAGTTCCACACAATCAAAGAGCATCCTGAACTCTTGTAACAATGGAATTGAACTAAACTTGGCATATTGAACTCTCATTACCAACAGAAAGTACTGAAAGGGTTTGCTTGGGAATTGACCTTGAGTTTGGAAGTTGTAGTTCACCTACACTCAGAGAGCACTGTGGACTCAAACAATGTTATGTTTATGTTGCTGTTTGTTTTCTATCCAGAACCACAATGTTGGAAGGAGGCTCACCACTTTAAGGTCCCTAAAACAGGCATGGGAAAACTTCGGCCTTCTGGGTGCTTTGGACTTCAATTCCCACCATTCCTAACAGCCTGATGCCCTTTCCTACTTAAATGGCTGAGGAGGGGAGGAAAAGAGCTTGAGGCTGCTAGGAATGGTGAGAGTTGGAGTCCAAAACACCTGGAAGGTCCAAGTATGCCCATGCCAGCTTTCGACAGAGACCTCTTCCTCCCCCTTCCCCTTCACGCCCTTTCTTCCCCCCCCTGCCAAACACTTTTTCTTCTACACTGCCACTTCTACCA
Organism: Anolis apletophallus; assembly: GCA_030556195.1. Classification (NCBI taxonomy): domain Eukaryota; kingdom Metazoa; phylum Chordata; class Lepidosauria; order Squamata; family Anolidae; genus Anolis; species Anolis apletophallus. The sequence continues at coordinate 18,190,566 of JARBWK010000014.1, read as the reverse complement.
CCTTTTTGACCCGAGGGGACAGCGTGAGGGTGTTCAGGAGGGAAGGGGGGAGGGAGGGAGGAAGACGTGACCCGTGCGGGCGCTACTACACAGACTCGCCCCAGAGCAAAGCGATGGCACAGGATTGCAGAATCAGAACTTTAGGTTCAACAATATTTATTGAAGTAAAAGAAATACATGCATTCTTGATAGAAAAGCTAATTGGAGCTAACTAGCTTACACCTCATCTTGTAAAGAGCTCAAAGGGTAAAAAGTCAATGCAGCTACATTTTGCCTAAAGAGAGGCAAAATGTGCATGCTCATAGGTAGAAAGAAAAGCAGAAGAGAATGGGAAATGGTGGCGAGAGCGCATGGTCAACCCAGAACAACAAAACTTCAATCAACCTGACAACAAGTAACAATATCACCCCTGAAATTCAAGAATTTGTAGCTTCTAACATATATTGAACTGTAGCTCTTTTTTGAGCAGGAATAAGGTCTCTTTGGCAAATGGCAACCTAGTGTATTTCATGGATAACAGAATATCCATGGATTCTGCATCCACAGATTCCATCACCCATGGCTTGAAAATATTTTTTTAAATCAATTTTATGTAATCAGTTTACTACACAGACTGAGCATTTGTGAATACCAAGGGCTCACTGTAAATAGGATTTATTTTTAAATCAAATTGAAAGGGTTAGGTGGTGAGAACAAGGGAACCCCTTATAGATATCTCCTTCTCTATCACTGTGTCTCAACCTTCTTCATGCCATGTCCCCTTAATACAGTTACTCATGTTGTGGTGACCCCCAACTATATTATTTTTGTTACTACTTCATAACTGTAATTTTGCTACTGTTGTGAATCATAATCTAAATCTCTGATATGCATGATGTATTTTTATTCACTGGACCAAATTTGGCACAAATACTCAACAAGCCCAAATTTGAATACTGGTGGGGTTTGAGGGGATTGATTTTTGTCATTTGGGAGTTGTAGTTTCTGGGATTAATAGTTCACCTACAATCAAAGAGAATTCTGAACACCACTAACGATAGAATTGGACCAAACTTCCCACACGCTGGAGGGAGACTCACTGGTGTGAGACTCCCTCCAGCTTCCCACGCTCTCCCTCATGAACACATGCACACCAAGCTGCCATGCACTGAGCATGCTTGCTCTCCCCTCCCCACTTGGAGTCTCAGAAACAGCCCTCCCCTTTGCTAAGAGGCCAGCTGAGGGTCTGGCCAATCACAGCAGAGGAGGGTTTTTGGTGGGAGGATTTGTTGTCTGTTTCTAAAATGGAAGAGAAGGACAGGCAGAGACATCTTCATTTTTCTCTACCAAAAGGATTTCTAAGACCATCAGAAATATATGTTTTATGATGGTCCTTGGCGACCCCTCTGAAACCTTCTTGCAACCCCCCCCCCCCCCCGGGTCCCAAACCCCAGGTTGAGAAACACTACGCTATATTCAGATGGATTGTTCATGCTGATATTGGGTTTTTAAAACGTGTGTATTATTTCTAGCCAAAGCTATTATATCTTCACAAGTGGAAGGAGGAAAACTCAAATCACCCCTGATCCAACTCTTCTTAGCAAATGTCAAGCTTATCAACCGCAAGAGAGGTGGGATTTTGGAGAGATCTGAGCAAATTCACATTGTTTGGATAAACTCATCCAGGAGGTTTCAGAAAATGAAAGCTGAAAAGAGATACTTAGGCTACGAAGGATCCAAACCTGGGGGGGGATATATAGAGAGAGGAGGGGAGGAGAGACAGACAGAGAGAGAGGTTGAATGAAAAGTAATGCCTCCACCTTCATAACTCCTCAACAGATGACAGTACTGGTATGCAGCAGATACTGGCTTGTTCAGTAGACTCTCCTTTACAGTTCCATTGTGGCAGAAAACCTTAGCATTGAATGGTTGTGTTGTTAAAGTGCAAAGCATGGAACCCTGCGCAGACGGTCGGTCAATGCGACTTAAGCAATGTGCAGTCATTGAATTCTTGACAGCAGAAGGTGTCACCCCAAAGGAGATTCATCAGAGAATGCAAGCTGTTTATGGTGATTGTGTTGATGTGAGTACTGTGCATCGTTGGGTGAGTAAGTTTAAAGATGTTGAGTTGAGAACATCCGACTTGCATGACAAACAAAGAGTTGGACGTCCTGTGACAGCAACCGTTGGGTTTCACAAGCAAAAGGTTGACATATTGATTTAGGATTATTGTCGTACCACTCAGAGAGAAATTTCAAGCATAGTTGACATTTCACAAGAACGTGTGGGTCACATTATTGCTTTGCTTGGCTATCGGAAGATCTGTGCATGATGGGTACACAGCAGAACTTCAGAGACTGGATCTCACCACCGTACGTCATCCTCCATACAGTCCAGATTTAGCACCATCTGACTTTCATCCGTTCCTGATAATGAAAGATCTGCGGGGACACCGTTATGGTTCTGATGAAGACATTGAGAGAACTGTGAGGCACTGGTTGCGGAAACAGAGTGTTGACTTTTTCTGTGATGGCTTCAAAAAACCTGTTCATAGTTGGCAGAAATGTATCCAATTGTCTGGTGATTATGTAAGTAAATTGGTGCTAGTTTTAACTTTCAAGGTCTTATATGTTTTGGGGCCAGTGTACCTGAGGGAGCGGCTTACCCCATATGTGCCCAGTAGATCACTGCGCTCAGAGGAGCTCAACATGCTGGAAGTCCCTGGTATGAAGACATGTAGGCTATCCAGCACGTGACAGAGGGCGTTTTCAGTGGCCGCGCCAGCCTTATGGAACTCGCTCCCAGCAGAGACGCGTGCACTGCGAGACCTAATGACCTTCTGCAGGTCTTGTAAGACCTGGTTGTTCAGGCAGGCATTTGGCCCCTGACTGGTACTTGTTACAACCTGCCACCCTGCCGCGTCGCTGCTACCACTGTCACTAGTGCTATGTGCTCGATTCATTGTGGTTTTATGGGGGGGACTTTTTAACTGTTTTAACTGTTTAAACTGTTTTACGATGTCATATTTTTATGTGTTTTAATTGGTTATGCTTTGTGTGCTGTAAACCGCCCTGAGCTTTGGATAGGGCGGTCTATCAAGCCGAAACAATAAATAAATAAATAAATAAATAAATAAATAAATGTGGAAAAGTGAATAGTGGTGGTTAAAGAGCACATCCTAAGGATTATTTTTGTGTTTGATTTATTAAAATATTCCCATCCAAACCCAAGTAACGAAGGTGGAGGCATTACTTTTCATTCAACCGTCGTATAAGTGAGATTTCTTGGGGGTGGAGGAGGAGAAATGGGGTTGTAGCAGCAACCTTTTAAAGAAAGGATAGAAAGCTAGCTGCATCCCACATTTTGAAGGAATATACCCATTTCTCGGCACACAGTGCAGACACAGAGCACAAAAGTATACAACATTATTTATTTACAGAAGATCATAAAGTGTTCGGTGGAAATCATGGCCTCCGTCTCTGTCGTACGGCCCAATTGTTGTGCTATCAAAAATGCTAATAATCGCCTCTCCACATTAGCCCCCAGTTTAAGTAACTGGGAATCATGTATATTTAAAAACCTTCTCTCTGTAGTTTTAATTATCTCAGTCTGCAGGGGAATCGAGGGGGGGAAGAAAGCTCCAACCATCCCCAAGCCTGAGACCCAAATGAAAGTGCCTGCATGCTGACAGCTAAGATGTCTGTCCTAGCTTGTTGGATTCCCAGTTAAATTTGCATTGAAAAGGCAGCTTTAAATATACTTAAAATAAAAGAGAGAGAGAGAGAGCATTTGCATCTCATTTGCTACACTGGCAGTCTTAAAGTTTTATTGGAATAAAGACATGTCAAATGGATTTATTATAGTTAAGCTGATAGCTTTTAAAATCAACACAGTAACACTGGCGAAATGCAACAAAGTAAATTGGCAGCCGCTAATGGCATTTATGTGTTGAGCATCATTTGCTTAAAAACCATAACGTGCATCATTTTATTTTAATGTCGCTGTTGTTTGTGATGCTTTGGTTGGGGTTGCATTTCACTCCCATGGTGACAACAGCAACAGGAAAAAGAAAATAGCAAGGAAAGGCAAAGCACTGGCACACTTTTCCTAACTTGGTTGGCACCAAGATCTTAACTGAGGGTCTTTCCACCCAGGCGCCTTCCACACAGCGGAATAAAATCCCACATTATCTGCTTTGAACTGGAATATATGGCAGTGTGGACTCACTTTGAACCCAGTTCAAAGCAGATATCGTGGGATTTTCTGCCTTGATATTCTGGGATTTAGGGCTGTGTGGAAGAGCCCCCAGACATATAATCCAGAATATCAAGGCAGAAAATCCCACAATATCTGCTTTGAATTTGGTTAGCTGAGTCCACACTGCCATATATTCCAATTCAAAGCAAACAATATGAGATTTTATTCAGCTGTTTGGAAGGAGCGTAAAACAGAGAGCAATGGATTCCATCTAAACATTCAAAAGAACATCTTAGTTTTTTGGCACTGTATGCCTTCAAGTCACCTTATGGAAACCCCATGTATTTCTCATACACACACACACACACACACACAAAGTGGGGCTGCTGAACTTGCTGATTGGGGTGAGCTCTCGCTGTTAGCCACAGTTTCTGCCAATCTAGCAGTGCGAAAACATGCAAATGTGAGTAGATCAATAGGTACCACTCTGGTGGGAAGGTAACAGTGTTCCATGCCAGCCACATGACTCAAAAGACATCTATGGACAATGCCGGCTCTTCAGCTTAGAAATGGAGATAAGCATCATCCCACCAAGCTGGACGCAACTAGACTTAATGACAAGAGGAAACCTTGATATTACACACACACACACACACACACACACACTTTGAATAGCATAGGGCAGTAATTTTCAACCTTTTTTGAGCCGCGTGTAATGATGTTGATTATTTGTGTGTAAATGTTGTGTGACATGTGTTAAAATGTATGTTGTTTTGAATGTTCTATGGTTTGTTTCTGTGGGTGAAACAGAAGGGAGGCATGGCAGAAGCTTAGAAAAGCTGTCGCCATGGCAACCAGGGCTAGAGGCTAGTAGAATGTTCAGGTTTGAATTCTACAGTTGGAAGAGAGCGGGAAGCCAACTGCCAAATGAGAGGGGAGGAGTTATGTTCTAGTGGAGAGTGTCCTAAGGACTGAAAGAGAACGGTCCAGTGTTAGTGTGTGTCTTAAGGTCTGCTAGTGAGCAGTCCAGTTAAAGGGTATAGAGACCTAGTTAAAGTTGCAGGGGTTTATAGAGGTTTAGTGGAAACCCTATAATAGGTCCCCATTGTGTTATGTAACAGAAAAGTTGTGCCTCTAAGGAAGTTTGAAACCAACCAAGATTGTACCCATTTGTGTCAAAATAAATTGTTTGCATCTTAAAAGGAAAACACCTCTCCTGATTCTTTTATTGGTGGTGGCCCTCAAAGTCAGTGGTCAGCCGGATAAATGGTGGCAGCGTGGTCAAGTGGTCACTGAGAAGTTTTAAAACTCCAGTCAGTTAAATGGTGAAGGGGTGAGACAGTACCCTGCCAATAAACGTGAAGTTGCTGAGGTAACCGAGGTTTCCTTAGGATTGGAGGTCAGCAGTGTGGACATAGAAAGATTGTCCAGTCTGAGGCCGGTCAAGAAGTGGAGTGGTCACATATTGGCGGCAGCGGTGGGATCTTTAAGAGAGGGTCCACCCTGTCCAGCCGGTTGATTTGAACGTAGCTTCACCGCACCGCGGCACATTTTTTACATTTACAAAATCCTGGGACACACCACCAACCAAAATGACACAAAAATGACACTCTAACACAGTAATACATATAGTTAACAGTGGAGTCAGTGCCATCGCATCCCCGGTGAAAATGAATCCAAATAAAAGATAGCTTTCACTGTATTGCCTCGAGCTCACCATCTTTTCTTTTGTCCACCACTCATATTAGGACCTTCATCTGTGTCATAATTTTGTCCAGGGCCCTGTTCGGCATTTGCATTTTCCCTTCTCAAAAACTTCTCCATCACTGTCACTCGCTTGTCTTGCTGTGATCCCAAATTGCCACTGTCACTTGATGCGCAGCTGCAGTACTAACTCTAACTTTGTTTATTTAGCTGCGTCTGAGCGAATCCAAGATGGCGTGACCATAGCACTCTCACATCACTTCTTAGGTGACATGAGTGTGCTATGGTTCCATTTCTTAAAGGGACAGATGCGCCTTATAGTTTATATATGAATGAAGTTCGAAAGTAATTTCCCACGGCACACCTGATGATCTCACATGGCACACTAGTGTTCCGCGGCACACTGGTTGAAAATCACTGGCATAGGGAATGATGAACACCCCTGTGATGATTCCTTCGCGGAACTGCAATTCACTTGCAATGGATAGAAATTAGAGTTGGGAAAACATTTCCATTTCTGGCCACAGACCCTTAAGAAATAACAGAATATGAATGTGGCTTTTTTGAAACCTGGTTTGCTAGGTATTTATTTATTTATTTACGACATTTATATGCCACCCTTCTCACCCCGAAGGGGACTCAGAGCAGCTTACAAGCCATATGAACATACAACATACTACATTATTAGCATAGTACTAATATATCATTCATAATATTAGTATTATATTATATTATATTGTTGCTGGAGGGGGCTGTTGTTGCAGGAGACATGGTGGAAAAATCTAGAGAACCTGATGGAGAGCGATATTTGTTTTCACAAAAGGTCCTGCTCCCTTTGGATCGTCTGAATTTATGGGCTGCTTCCATCAATGGATACCACTCCTCCACCAACATTTCCATTTCTGCTCCTCTTTGAGCACCAAAATAAGAGCAAAACCAAGACCTGGCCACATCTGTCATGGTCTGAACACCTTGCGATCCAAATGGCTCCAACAAGGGATTCTGACGGAAACCCACATTTCTCCAAGGGGACTCAAACTTTGCGAGGTTGAGCTCTTAAAGAGCAATGGGAAAATACAGTGCATTGTGTCAAGTCCCCTCCCTCGGACATACTGTATAGGCCATAAATTGTTCTTTTTAATAAAAAAGAAATAAATTTACCTTCTGAGTGTGTGCCCACACCACGGCTTCCCCACTCCCTAAAGCCGCAGGGCTTTCAAAGTAGACAGCCTGGTGGAATTCCAGTTAACAGCTTAATTTTCCTCCCGATAAAAGAGACAAAAAGTTCCTTTCAGTAAAAATAAAATTAACGTGGTCAGCAAAATTGATCTATTGCAACCTCTGACCTTAGCGTAATTGTTCACAAAGGGCTAACAGTATGCCTGGTGAATCAATGGCTTACAGAGAGCGCTGGGACTCCGTAGCTTGGGAGAAAGTGACAGTCTGTCAAAAATGTTTAATAGGAACCTTTAAGTGAGCGGGACTCTTTGGTCCAACACACCCATAGAACAAGCCTTTGACCACTGCCATATGGGGCCCTTAAGAAATCCAAATACTAGAACTTGGAAGGGTAGCTATCGTTGAATACCCAAGTCAGATTTATCCATGTTATAGATTTATTTATTTACTAGCTGTACCCACTACGCATTTCTGTGGTCAACCTTCCCTCCCCTTTTCTCTCCTTCCTTCTTTCTATCCTTCCTTCCCTCTCTCTTTCCTTCCTTCCCTCTTTTTCTTTTCCTTCTTCTTTTCCTTCTTCTTTACCTGTTTCTTTCCTCCTTTCCTTTGCTCTTCGGTTCCATCCTTCTTTCTCTCTCTCTCTCTCTCTCTCTCTCTCTCTCTCCCTTTCTTCCTTCCCTCCCTCTTTCTCTATTTCATTCCTTCTCTCCTTCTTTCTCTCTCTCTTTCCTTCCTTCTTTCACTTTTTTATTTCCTTCTCTCTTTCCTTCTCTACCTTTCTTTCCTCCTCTTCTTCCCTCCTTCTTTCCCTCCCTCCTTCTCTCCTTCCTTCCTTCCTTCCCTCTCCCTTTCTGTGTATATGTGTTTTGTGTGCGTATATATGCATATATCTGTGTGTGTGTATTTGTGTATGTGTGTATATATGTGTGTTTGTGTATATATGTGGTTTTGTGCATGCGTTATAATGTGTTTTTTGTTTTTCTGTTTTTTAAGTCTCTTTTGCTGTGTTTCTCAATGCTTTTATGAGTGATAGTCACTCATTGGCCTGATAGGTATATTGTGTCCAAATTTGGTGTCAATGCGTCCAGTGGTTTTTGAGTTATTTTAATCCCACAAACGAACATTACATTTTTATTTATATACAATGTATTTATTATTTCAGATATTTGTACCCCACCCTTCTCAACTCAGCCGGCAGCAATTTAATGCCCCACATACAAAACACAACAATTACATCTTTAGTAAAAACAGTAAATTAAATTAAAATCCATTTAAATAGTATTATCTGGTTGACCATATCAAATCCAAGTTCTGTGACCAATATCTCAGGCCAGGCCTGTCCATAGTCCATTCTCTATAACATTATCATCATTGTCATTGTTGTCATCATTGTCAGCCTGCTACCCAAACGCCTGGTCCCATAGCCATGTTTTCAACTTTTTCCTGAAGGAAATGAGTGATGTTGTTGACCTAATTTCACTGGGGAGATTATTCCACAGGTGGGGGGCCACTACAGAGAAGGCCCTGTCTCTCATCCCCACCAACGGTGTTTGCAACGGAGCTGCAATCAAGAGCAGGGCCTCCCCAGAAGATCTAAAACTTTGAGGTGGGACGTAGAGGGAGATACATTCAGACAGGTAAGCTGGGCCGGAACCGTATAGCACTTTGAATTGTGCTTGGAACTAGACCGGCAGCGAGTGAAGCTGACACAAGAGGGGGGGGGTGGTATGCTCCCTGTGTGGCGCTCCAGTGAGCAGTCTAGCTGCCGCCTGTTGGACTAGTTGAAGTTTCTGAACAGCTCTGTGTGTTTTGATACTATATATAATTTATTAAGGAAAGCTTCCTATGCAGGTGCCCACGCTTCAGTTGACTGGGATTGTCAGACAGGTTCATTCTGAATTTTGTGTACTTGAATCTATTCTTTTTACAAAACACTAACATTTATTTATTTCCAGCATTTCTACCCCATCCTTCTCAACCCCCAAAAGGGAAAAAGACAGAGGCACTCCTGGTCAGTCGAAAGACCGAACAGGGCATAGGGTTACAGCCTGTGTTGGACGGGGTTACACTCCCCCTGAAGACGCAGGTTCGCAGTTTGGGTGTGATCCTGGACTCATCGCTGAGCCTGGAGCCCCAGGTTTCGGCGGTGACCAGGGGAGCATTTGCACAGTTAAAACTTGTGCGCTAACTGCGCCCGTACCTTGGGAAGTCTGACTTGGCCACGGTAGTCCCGTGGGACTGCCTTTGAAGACTGTTCGGAAGCTTCAACTGGTTCAACGGACAGCAGCCAGATTGATAACAGGAGCGGCACTCAGGGAGCGCACAACACCTCTGTTGCGCCAGCTCCATTGGCTACCAGTTTGCTACCGGGCACAATTCAAACTGCTGGCTTTAGCCTTTAAAGCCCTTAATGGTTCTGGTCCAACTTACATGTCTGAACGCATCTCTTCCTATGAACCTTCAAGATGCTTAAGATCATCCGGAGAGGCCCTGCTCTCGGTCCCGCCTGGTGGGGACGAGAGACAGAGCCTTTTCAGTGGTGGCTCCTCGGCTTTGGAACGCCCTTCCTAATGACATAAGATTAGCCCCCTCCCTCCTGACATTTTGCAGGAAGGTCAAGACCTGGCTATTTGACCGGGCATTTGCAAATGAAATATGACTATCAAATAGAGACCTAAGGAATGATGACGATGAAATTTGGAAATCGACTTAATAATGAGACGCTGATATTGTGTTTTTAACGTTAAATGTTAATTTGTATATGTTGAAATTGTATTGATAATTGTTGATTTGTTTGTCTTGAGCAGTTCCTGCTATTTGTACACTGCATCGAGTCGCCTTCGGGCTGAGAGAGGCGGTCTAGAAGCAAAGTAAATAAAATAAATAAATAAACTCAGGGCGGCTTAAAAACATAGACTTCATGAAATCAGAAAATTAAGGGTGCATCTACATTGCAGGTCTTTAGCCTTCTCTGTCAAAGAGATTCCCAAACTACAACTCCATTCAACTCTCAAAGCATTGAGCCATGACAATCAAAGCAGTGACGGACTGCATTAATTCTACCCTGTATGTGGAACCTTATGACGTACAAGAGCAACTATGATGGAACATGATAAGATCCTCAAATGTAAAACTATATCTTTGAAAACCAAAGTCAGAGCCATCAATGACACTATATTTCCCATTTTTATATATTGTTGTGAAAGCTGGACAGCAAAGAAAGTCAGGAGGAAGAGAATTCAATTGTAACGTGGTTCTGGAGGAGAGTTGAATGACTATCTTGATCTGCTAGAAAGACAAATGAATGGATCCTAGAGCAATTCAAGCCTGGACTGGAAATGAAGATGACTAAACTGGGCAGCGTTTTTCAAGGAGCAATTTAGGCTTATCTCTTTGTTGGCTTAATCTACAGGGATAAACTAAAATAATCCCAATGTATGCTACAGAGAGCTCTTCAGACCTAGAATGGAATGCAAATGCAGTTGACAAATCCAGTTACACTTGGATCTGCTGGGTACATCTGGACATAGCTTAGAAAGTTACTCTCTGTATCTAGGGATTCCATAATCCCAGAGCCATGCTAGCTCGGGGATTCTTCCTCAAAGTAATCTTTCCAAGTTCTGCCCTGTATAGCTCATTTCCCCCCTTAGCTTCAGCCTAATGTTGCTATTGAGGTTTCAAAAAAAATAGTCAACACAGATTTTAAGCATTCTACTGAAGTGGACTATTTCATTGTTGAGATGTACCTTCAGGTCATTTCCAACGCATGGCATGTTAGATAGAAATGCCTCAGCATTAAATCTATGTGAAAATACAGTTCTGATGGACATGTGATAGCATCTGGGGAAGGATGGAGATAGTCACTATGAAATACCTAAGGGGCATGTAAAAATAGCTGGGTCATAATCATGTGTGGTTTATGGCAAGGGGTTGCACCGGTCATTTGTCCCTTAATGATGACAAGCCAGCAGGTGGTTATAAAGTAGAAATGAAATGCTCAATCTCTCTCTTTCCTATGTGAATCTCATCTTGAATATCTTTCTGGCTCTGAGAATTCTTTGTAAGTACAAATCTGATTGCGGATCTATGCATCCTGATTATACAGCTGTAAAAAGTGCAATAGCTGTTGCACTCCAGAACAGGAAAAGCCCTCTGACTTAAAACACACCATACGAGTGAAAAATCCAATCCTTCTATTGAAGCTAAATAAAATAGCCAGTAGAAATAGATAAAAAGTAAGAAAGTTCCAGAAAGTATAAAGTCAGTAAAAATGCAGTACATAAAGCAGTGTCCATAAAAGATATAAAAACATTCCAAGGCAGTATTAATCCAGACAGGAATCGACAGGATGCAAAGACAATCCAGGCAATGTTAGTCAATATCCACAAGGCTAGAAATCCACAGGAACAGGACTCTTGAACATGATTACCAAGACACATGAAACTTGATTCCGAACAATGCCTGATCTGAAAGGTTTTTCCTTTGAGGCAAACCTTATATCCCAAAACCCCAAAACTGGTTTTGTTTCCCCCCATTCTTGGCTCTTATCTGATAAAGTCTTTCAGAGCGACGTAAACTTTGAGTTTGCTATCTAGCCTGGCAAAATTCCAGCCTCCTATTTTGCCACTCTTTATCTGGCTGCTCAATAAAATCCTCAGGTGTCAGTTTGTTTTCCAAACCCAAATCTTGAGAGCTCACAGAGAAAGGGAGTAACCCATCATCTCTCTGCTCAGCAGGAATATTCTCATGAGAAAATGCTCTTTGCACCGAAGCCTCTCTGTCATTGTCTGCCTGATGAAAATAATTGACCAAACCATCATTTCCCACATCAGAAGCATCAAGAAAATCATTGACAAAACCATCATTTCCCACATCAAAAGCATCATGATCCTGAAACACTATCACAGGCTGATTCACAACAATGGCAAAGATTAAAACCTCTTGATATTTTTGGATGAAAAACTGTGAGTTTGCTAAACAGTGTGTGGGGAAGGTCAGAAGTTGCAGTTGTACTCTGCTGACAAGCTAATTAACTGACAAATGTTTTTGCTGTGAATTGACTCTGCTAGGTTTTGCTTTTTGTAAAAGATGAGACTTAGTAAGCTAGTTAGCTCCAAGACTTTTTCTATCTAGAATGTATTTATTTTACTTCAATAAATATTTTTGAACCTAAAGTTCTGACTAAAATTCTGTGCCATCCTGAGATGAGAAAGCTTTTCCTAGCTCACCACATGTAAGTTCCTTCTGGTTATGAAGGTTGCTTCTGGTACTCTGCTATATTTATTATTAGTAGTATTATTATTCTTATTTTACTGACAGAAAAACACAGTCTGTCAAAGCAAACGAGATCCATATGCTGGATTTCGTATCACAAAATCACAAGATGAACACTTCCCAAGCATCTAGGACTGTGTGATTATTATTATTGTTGTTGTTATTATTATTATCTTCACTTGTATACCACTTTTCTCACCCCAGCAGGGGACTCAAAGTGGTTTTCAACATAATTATGGCAAAATGTAATGCCTCGCATAAAGAAACCTAATATAACGATAATAACATACAATTAAATCATTAAAAAACGACATCATTTAACATTAAAACATGAAATTGCAAAGATACAGAATGGGGAACGTGTAGCTCGATAGCAGTACGTCTGAAAAAGATATTGGAGTCCTCATGGACAACAAGTGAAACATGAGCCAGCAATGTGATGCAGCAGGAAAAAAAGCCAATGGGATTTTGGCCTGCATCAATAGGAGTCTAGTGCCTAGTTCCAGGGAAGTCATGCTCCCCATGCTCTATTCTGCCTTGGTTAGATCACACCTGGAATATTGTGTCCAATTCTGGGCACCATCATTGAAGAGAGATATTGACAAGCTGGGATGTGTCCAGAGGAGGGTGACTAAAATGATCAAGGGTCTGGAGAAGAAGCCCTATGAGGAGTGGTTTAAAGAGTTGAGCATGCTTAGCCTGAAGAAGAGAAGGCTGAGAGGAGACATGATGAGGGCCATGCATAAGTATGTAAGAGAAAGTGATAGGGAGCAAGCTTCTTTTCTGCTGCCCTGGAGACTAGGTGCGGTGGAAGAATGGCTTAAAACTCCAAGAAAGGAGATTTCACCTGAACATTAGGAAGAACTTCCTGACTGTGAGAGTTGTTCAACAGTGGAACTCTCTGCCCCGGAGTGTGGTGGAGGCTCTTTCTTTGGAAGTTTTTAAACAGAGGCTGGATGGCCATCTGTTAAGGGTGATTTGAATGCAATTTTCCTGCTACTTGGCAGAAAGGGGTTGGGCTGGATGGCCCATGAGGTCTCTTCCAACTCTATGATTCTAAATTAAAAACGTATCAATATAAACATTAAAATCACACAATCCAACAATTGTAGTCCAGGAATGGCATGAACTGAGGGTTATCTTTGAGCCTAATCAGATTCCCCAACATCTATCTTGGGTTTTTCTTGTTCAGAGGAGGTTTGCCTTTGCCTTCTTCTGAGCTTGAGAGATCTTGACTTAATCAAGGTCCCCAGTGGCCAAACAGAGATTCCAGCCCTGGCCTCCAGTGTCATAGAATCATAGTCCTGTGCTCAAACCACTGCATCACACTGGCTCTCTATCACTATAAATTAGGCCTGGGTAGATACGTCAAAATGTTTGTAAAATCGGAATGAATTCGGATTAAATTCACTATTGAAGTGGTTTCGAGGCGATGTAAGCATCCCGCAAGTGAATTTACCACTTCGAAGCCACCGCCACCATTTTCAGAAAGGAATTGTTTGGGTGCGGATGTGCTGCCCTCTGCATTAGACCTGGGGCGAGACACGTAGGGAAGCACATCCACGTCCAAACTGGGTGTTTAACCCAGTTTGGATGCGGATGTGCTTCCCTCTGTGTTAGACCTGGGGCGAAAGCCGCACACGGCTCTCACCCCAGTTCTGACGTGGAGGGAAGCACATCCACATCCAAACTGGGTGTTTAACCAGTGCTGTTTCTTTCTTACTGAACATGTGTGTCTGCCATTAACAAAGCCATTCCGAAATTTCCAAGATTTGTAAAATTTCCGTAATTTTTTTGGGTAAAATTTCGGAAGTCATTTAGATTCGACCCGCCAGCACCCTCTACATCCGCAACGAGATTTGAACCATTTTTTTCCTTGATCAAACAGGCCTACTATAAATATTGAATTATTGCTGTCAGTCTAGCACTAGTTCCCATTTCGATGTCAACCGTGAGTGCCCAGAAGTTGGTTTACTATTATTATAATTCTTCAGTGCAAGGAAAGATAGCAGAAAACTCAGTGAGGTTGATTTGTTATTAAATCTGGATTACACTGTGTGTGTGCGGTATAGAATTAGCTCTTCCCTTCTTCGTCTTTTCTTCCCCCGCTCGCAGCCTCTGTCTTTCTGTGATCCACCAGTCAAGTATGTGATTGGATTTCAGCTCAACAAAACCTTAAAATTACACACCTATTGTGCCTGAGCTAAGCCTAGACTCACAACGGGGGAGGCCGCCCCTGTTGCTCTTTTGGCACCGTTCAATCGGGCTCCTGCTATCATTTGCAGGTTGATGAATGAGTAATAGGATTAGGGCAGCCTCATCTCTGAAAATGCTATAATTGTCACATTGGGCGAGTCGACAAAAGGGCTCCGGCAACGGAGAGGTACTCCTAAAAGCAAAGGCATGTTCCTTACAGGTGAGAATGCTTAAGGGAACCAGGGAATGGTTGGCTTGCCCAACCAAAAGGCTCACTGCAAACCAGATAATAATATCAACACTTTGGGCTGTTTCGCATCTGCACATTCAGCTGCTCCAGGAACGATTATCAGAGAAGCAAGGAAAAACAGTTGAATGTCTTCTCCCCTGGGAAAGGTTTCAGCAGCCATGGAAGACTTCAGTCAATGGTGAAGTAAAGTATGATCCACAGCCTTAACATAAGCTTAGGTTTTTGGGGTGGCAAATCTAACTCTGAAATCCCCCAAAGTCCTACCCACAAAGGACTACCCAGTGAAAATTAGCAAAAAGCCCACCTCGCACACCTTCAACCTCTCAACATAAAAGCAAAGCATAAAACTCTGCTACAATATAGGTTGAACTGACATGACCTCACTTCTGCACAATGCAGCCTGCAAAATTAAATTTCAGAGTCTAGTGCCTAGATACAAGGAAGCCATGCTCCCCATGCTCTATTCTGCCTTGGCCTGACCACACCTGGAATACTGTCTCCAATTCTGGGCACCACAATTGAAGGGAGATGTTGACAAGCTGGAAGGTGTCCAGAGGTGGGCAACTAAAATGATCTGGGCATTTGCCCTATGAGGAGCGGCTTCAAGATCTGGGCATGTTTAGCCTGAGGAAGAGAAGACTGAGAGGAGACATAATAGCCATACAGAAATATGTGAGAGGAAGTCACAGGGAGGAGGGAGCAAGCTTGTTTTCCGCTGCCCTGGAGACTACGACGCAATGGAGGAATTGCTTCAAACTACAAGGAAGGAGATTCAATCTGAATATTAGGAAGAACTTCCTGACTATGAGAGCCATTCAGCAGTGGAACTCTCTGCCCCAGAATGTGGTGGAGGCTCCTTCTTTGGAGGCTTTTAAACAGAGGCTGGGTGGCCATCTGTCGGGGTGCTTTGAATGCGATTTTCCTGCTTCTTGGCAGAATGGGGTTGGACTGGATGGCCCACGAGGTCTCTTCCAACTCTAGGATTCTATGATTCCTTATCTAGAATTCCAAAACACTGCAAAATCCAAAAAGTGTCCACACAAATGGCTGAGAAAGGGACAACTTGACTTTCATTGTATGCAAACATGGTTTTGTGCACAAAACTATTTTTTTTAAAAAAAATCTGTATAAAATTACCCTCACAAATGAATGTTATGTTTAGACTCATATTCAAGATATCTCATATGGAAAACAAAAAAAAAATCCAAAATATGGAACACGTCTGCTCCCAAGTATTTGTGATGGGGGATACCCAAACTGTATTATCTTAATGGACTTTTAAAACAACATTTTCTAAATGGTATGTTTTCAATACAGTAAATAGTGAAAATTGTTTTCAATGTTGACTTTTTGTACATTTCAAAACATATTTATATTAATGTGTAAGCTGTCTAGAGCTCTTGTCTTGGGCAAAAGGTGGGAAATGAATAAAGCTTGCTGTAATGGTTGTTGTAAATTGCCTCCCCAACTTTAATGCCCTTCTTTGACTTCAACTGGGTGTTTGTGAGGACAGATAAACCCGTATAGTCTTCAGATCGCTCAAAAGAAAAGGAACTTTAAAGATCAAGAAACAGTTGTTGGACCCCATTTGCTCCACTTTCTCCCCTTTGGCATCAACTTCAATTGTTATTACTTTAGGTGTGTTAAGATGTCTATGTGTTCTGCCTCGATTTTGGGCAACACTTTTTGTGAGAGCCTAGTCCCAGGGGTTCTTCATATCTCTCTCTCTCTTTCTCTCTCTCTCTCTCTCTCTCTCTCTCTCTTTCTCTCTCTCTCTCTCTCTCTCTCTTTCCCCTTGTACTTTCCTTGTTGATTGAATTAACCCCTCCAAAAAAGAAAGACCACCCTCTCTTTCTATGGGATTTGCTCTTCAAATGATGTGATGTTTGAACTCTTGAGCCCCTTTTGGTTTGAAAGGTGGGAGGCTGCCTTATTCTTATATTAGTACAGCTTACAATGCTTTCCACTAAAGTTCTTGTTTCTCTTAAGCTGCAAACCATTTTTATACAGGCAGTCCCTGACTTACAAATGACTCATAGTTAAGAACAGGGGTGGGATAGCAGGAAGTGAGAGAAATCTACCCCTCGAAAATGAAATCCACTTCTGGAAGAATTATTATCATGAGGAAAAGGGACCTCCACTGAAGCTTTATCACCAATCCTTGTTTCCACAACAAACCAATTTTTTTCAAAATCTAATTATCACAGGGACAGAAAGTGAAGGGACATCTTCTGAACAGAGGCACAGGCAGCAAAACAAACTCCACAAGTGTATTAGGTAACCCTTCCTTATGCTATCCATGCTGTGGCCCAGTCTGTGTATATGTGTTTTCTGTGTATATATATTTATGTGGTTATGCGGTTATGCGCATGCGTTGTAATGTATTTTTATATCTTTTTGGCTTTTTAAGTCTCTTTTGCTGTGTTTTTCAGTGTTTTTATGAGTGATGGTCATTTATTGTCCTGATAGGTGTATTGTGTTCAAATTTGGTGTCAATTCACACAGAGGTTTTTGAGTTATGTTAATCCCTGGTTTTGCACATGCGTTGTAATGTATTTTTATTTGTTGGCTTTTAAAGTCTCTTCTGCTGTGTTTTCAATGTTTTTATGAGTGAGGGTCACTCATTGGCCTGATAGGTGTATTTTGTCCAAATTTTGTGTCAATTTGTCTAGTGGTTTTTGACTTATGTTAATCCCACAAACAAACTTTATTTTTATTTTTTTCTGGATTCTACAATTTATCCAGATTTATTTATTTCCTATATTTATACCCCACCCTTCTCCCCCCGAAGGGACAGTCCCGATTGATCCTCTGTCGACCCACATTCTCATTTTCAAAATGCCCCAGGTTCTCCTCCCACCTTTCCCTTTCTTCTTCAACTAACTTCAATTACTGTAAACTGTGGGTTAAGCAAAAGCAATTGCATAAACCTGTCCTAGCTTGCCTTTTCATCCTCATTCACAGCTTTCTCCATCTTGACCACACATGTCCCAGTTTTGTCTGTGGGTATTTGTAGGTATGTTATGGGTAGATAACTACAAAAACCAGAATTCCGTAGCATTAAGCCATGGCAGTTAATGGATTGCCAAACCACTATAATTCTGCAGTGTGACTAACACCTTAGTCCATGGACTAAGGCAGAGTACATAGATATAAACACTTCTAAGTTCGAAAACCCTCGTTTTTTGGAAACAGAAAAGCCACTATAGAAAGGGTTATATTCTAGACGGCAGCTCCCATAATCCTCCTTATTTGCCATATTGGCATGAGCTGATGGGAGTTGTAGGGCAAGAATACCTTGTGGACCACAGTTGTAGCACCCTCTCCCGACTTTTCCCCCTTTCTTCCAAAGAATGGAGTCCATTTTGCAAGAATACAAGTTCTCTCCATATCACCGTTTTTCCTCTAAGCAGGAGGCTCAAAAAAACAGCCGAGCTGAACTCAGGCTTCATTTACCACTGATTATTTTTGCTCCGAGTCTTCCACTCTGCTAATAGGTTTCAATGGAAAAGGCCAAAAGCTGAAATTTATTTTTAATTTACAATTTTCATTATCCTGCTCCTTTGGCTCAGAACAGCAGTCCCACAAGGCCAGCTATTAACTCTGTAGCACAGTATAATAGTGTAAGATCATTCAAAGGGCTCCTTTTCTTTTCTTTCTCTTTTTTTTCCTTTTTCAAACATGAGATACCAGTACAAGAAGTAGTGAATAATTCTGTGGCATGTCCCCTCTTTAGCTTCATACAATTTCACAGTCTTTTGGAGTTTGTCACACACCTTTGCCTTTTGGAGAAGTCTGCACCTAATAGAGAGGAAAAGAAGAAACAGCAGGAGAAAAGCTCAAAGCTGGAGGAAAATATAGTTGAGAAACCCAAGGGTTATGTTGCCAGATGTCAACATTTGGCTCCACATCTCCAGTTTTCATGGATCAAATCCAGATGGGAGATAAGGGTGCAAATTCGCTAGTGTTGTTGGACTCAGCTCCACGTGAATGGAAAGAGCTAGGTGCAAATTGCCAGCTCAACTAGGAGATCACCAACTTGAAACCTTGTTGCGCTAGTCAATTAGCTTCCAAGCACAATTCAAAGCACAAAATCCTATACTGTTCTGGTGCAGTTTACCTGTCCGAACATATTCTCCCCTATGAACCATCAAGAGCAGGGGTGGGCAATTACCGGCCTTCCAGGTGTTTTGGACTTCAACTCCCAGAAATCCTAGCCAGTTTACCAGCTGTTAGGATTTCTGGGAGTTGAAGTCCAAAACACCTGGAGGCCGGTAATTGCCCACCCCTGATCAAGAGTGTTAAGATCTTATCAGGAACAAAAATGCCGATTATGGTTGAACTTTCTCTCTGAGTGATACGATTGTCCTGAATCAATCTGTCAACCTTTTGCTTGTGAAACTCAGTAGTTGCTATCACCGAACATCCAACTCTTCGTTTGTCATGCAAGTCAGGTGTTCCCACCTCAACATCTTTAAACTTACACACCCAATGATGCATAGTACTCACATCGACACAATCACCATAAACAGCTTGCATTCTGTGATGAATTTCCTTTGGGGTGACATCTTTTGGGGTTTTATATGCTGTTTTTATATGCTGTTTTTATATTCTGTTTTTATATGTTGTAAACCGCCCTGAGCCTCGGGAAGGGCGGTTTATCAAGTCGAAATAAATAATAATAATAATAATAATCTTCTGCTGTCAAGAATTCAATGACTGCACATTGCTTAAGTCGCATTGACCGACCGGGTTCCATACTTTGCACTTTAACAACACAACTGTTCATTGCTAAGGCTTCCCACCAAAATGAAACTGTAGAGGAGAGTCTACCGAACAAGCCAGTACTTGCCGCATACCAGTACTGCCATCTGTTGAGGAGTTATGAAGGTGGAGGCATTACTTTTCATTCAAGCCTCATAGATGGAAGCAAGCTAGATGAAGTCTCCCTTATCTCTACTTTTCAAGCAGATGAGCAACTTCAGTTAGCATACAACGTTTAATGATATGACCAGGGGCTATCACTAGGTTCCATGCTTTGGCTCTGAAATCTCAGAGATGGGACAACCTTGAACTGGCTACTCTACCCCAGGGGATAGCAGACATGAGAGATATGTGTAAAATTATTCAGCAAGTGGAAAAAAATAGTCAAGGAAAAGGGTTCCTTGAAATGATTTGTAGCTGTTGGCAGACTTTTCCTAAATGCATTTATCTAATCCCCATATAAAATTGGCAAAGTTGACAGCCAGCACCGTATACTGTGGTAACTAATTCGACTTCTGAACCATAAGTTACTCTATGCACTCATGTATAAGTCTAGAAATGTTAGTAAAAAGAAATACCCAAAACCAGGGGTGACTTATCCATGGACCTATGTAACTATTATACTTTAACTCTTACAAAGAAAATGAACTATCACCTTATTTATTTATTTACATCTTATTTATGACACTTCTATGCCACCCTTCTCACCCCGAAGGGGACTCAGAGCGGCTTACAAGTAAAATGTAAATACAATATATTATATTATATTATTGCCATAGCACAATAATAATATTATATATGACATTGTACTATAACATTATACTGTAATATAAGTAGTAATATTGCATGTAATATAAAATATATAATTATAATATCATATTAGTAGTAGTAGTATATTGTATTACATTATAATATTATCAATATTATATGTATTTATATTCTATTCTATTCTATTATTATATTATATTATAATCACAGTGCAGGAGGCAAGATGGAACTGCCTTCCTAGCCCCTTTCTTCACTCTGATCTCAGAGCAACAGTTGGTGGTGCTGGAGGGGGGGGGGGTCTCCCAACTCCCACCTTCTCTGAGTAGAGTAGCTTACTTTTAGGGAGCACCTAAAAGAAATGTTGGTTTCCTTTATTCTCTGCTGCAGTTCTGATTCTGGTCATTTTGAATGCCTTTCCTTTTACCATGGAATGACCCTCGACTTATCCATGGGGCACATCGAAATTCATAAATTTGATCTTATACATGATGTCGACGTAAACTCTAGTATATGTGATATATTTGTGAGCACTGAGCAGTAGGGGTGTGCACGATTTAGTTTTTGTGTACCGGACTCAAATCTTTCCTGCATGAAAACAAATTTCTCCTGAATTCTAAACGGTTCTGGACCAGCTTACTTGTCCAAATGCATCTGCCTCTATGTCCCATCTTGCAGCCTAAGGTCATCTGGGGAGGCCCTGCTCTCGCTCCCACTAACTTTGCAAACACATTTGGTGGGGACGAGAGACAGGGCCTTTTTGGCAGTGGCCCCTCGCCTATGGAACACACTCCCAAACAAGATAAGATTGACTCCATCCCTCTTGGCTTTCAGGGGAAAAAAAATTAAAATCATGGTTCTGGGACCAGGCCTTCAGGCATCAGATGTAATTTGCACCTTAGTGGACATTGACTGGAATGGCGTTGCGGCAGATGACATTGTGCTTTGTTTTATGGTTTTAACTAATGCTATAGATAGATAGATAGATAGATAGATAGATAGATAGATAGATAGATAGATAGATATATTGGTTTTTAATGATCATGTAATTGTTTTAATGTTTATGTATGTGACTGTGACTATATTGTTGTATTTGTGGTGTAGCGGCCTCGTACCGTTGCAAATGTAAGCCATCCTGAGTCCCCCTTTGGGGGTAGAGAAGTGTCAGGGTACAAATACCAGAAATAAATAAAATTCAGGAAGTTCCCTAAAATGGAAAGGGGGGAGCCAAAATTGGACACCGAAAACAGCACGGGTTTTTGCCAAATTGCACACCCCTACTGAGCAGATGCATCTAATCCCCATGCTAACAATACAATTGTTACCTCCATGCTAACAATACAATTCTATTCATAATGTAATTGTTGTTGTGTGCCTTCAAGTCATTCTGACATATGGCGACCCTCAAGTGATTCTGCTACACATTGTTCTTGGAAGGATTTGTTTGGAGAGATTAGCCCTTGCCTTCCTCCAAGAGAACATACTTTGCCCAAATACTTTGCCCAAGGTCACCCAGTGGGTTTCCATGGCTGAGAAGGTTCTAAATCTAGTTTCCCCAAATCCTAGTCCAGCATTCAAACCATCACAGTCCTCTTATGCCACGCTGTACGCAAAACTAAATCTCACTGTATTCAAACAGATATCAGAGTGTAGCCTAAGGCTATGGTAACACAGCCTCCCAATAACATCTTCAAACAACGAAAAAATCTTATGTATGATAAGTCTACATTTTCACCCAGTTTAACCTGCAATGATGGAATGCTGTGAGGACAGCCAGGAGCGATTTCAGGTTAAACACAAGTTATAGTGCCCATGTAGACAAGTTGCCTTGAGTTATGAAGACGCAGGTTCGCAGCTTGGGAGTGATCCTGGACTCATTGCTGAGCCTGGAACCCCAGGTCTCGGCGGTAGCCAGGGGAGCTTTTGCACAGTTAAGACTCATGCGCCAGCTGCGCCCATACCTTGGGAAGTCTGATCTGGCTATGGTCGTCCACGCTCTGGTCACATCCCGAATAGATTACTGCAACGCACTCTACGTGGGGTTGCCTTTGAAGACAGTTCGGAAATTGCAATTAGTCCAAC
The DNA here is from genome assembly GCA_030556195.1 of Anolis apletophallus. Classification (NCBI taxonomy): domain Eukaryota; kingdom Metazoa; phylum Chordata; class Lepidosauria; order Squamata; family Anolidae; genus Anolis; species Anolis apletophallus. The sequence goes on along the minus strand of JARBWK010000014.1, from coordinate 18,168,176 downwards.
GGGCGGCAGCCAGATTACTAACGGGAGCTACATACAGGGAGCATACCACCCCCCCTGTTGTGTCAGCTCCACTGGCTCCCTGTCCAATTCTGAGCTCAATTCAAAGTGCTGGTTTTGACCTTTAAAGCTCTATACGGTTCTGGCCCAGCTTACTTGTCCAAACGCATGAGCCGCTACGTCCCACCTCGTAATCATCTGAGGAGGCCCTGCTCTCGCTCCCACCTACTTCTCAAACGCGGTTGGTGGGAATGAGAGACAGGGCCTTCTCGGTGGTGGCTCCCCATCGGTGGAATGCACTCCCTATGGATATACGATCAACCCCATCCCTCCTGGCATTCAGAAAAAAAGTGAAATCCTGGTTATGGGACCAAGCGTTTGCACATTAGCACGATACGGCACTTTAGATTGGATTGAAATGGCAAACTGGTGGACAAGACCCAATGCTTCAATTATGGACGGAATACTGTTTTAACTGATGTGAATATATATGATGTATTTAAATGTTAATTGTATTTTAAGGAATTTTAATGCCAGCTGTAATTTAATGTATTTAATTTTAACTGTTTTGGGGTTTTTATTATATGTATGCTGTGTTGGCATCGAATTGTTGCCGTTGCTAGGCCGCTCTGAGTCCCCCCCCCGGGGTTGAGAAGAAGTGGGGTAGAAATGGTGGAAATAAATAAATAATAAATTATCTTAAGTTTTCAAACATAACCCTATTTACAACCAATATCGGAGAAGCTAATATCGTAAGTCCTTGTGTTTTGAAATGTTCATCACATTCAGTTAAAGGGATTTCCACTATACAGTAGGAAGCCTGTTGAGATCTATCTGCCTGCCAAAATGCCCAAGGGACCCACAGGTATGGATTCCACTCGGCCAAACAATAACAGTAACCATTTTTCATTAAGCAACCTCCATTTTCTTTCACAGAATATTAAATTTAAGCCGGAGCCGGAGCAAAAGGCCCTCTGTTTCAGCATTAAAATCTAATTCCAAAGGGTTTGACAAAGCACTAGTTTAACATGGGTCAGCAGACTATTGACAGGGTGCTAATTTTAAATTGTGTCAGCATTTCCTGGCTTGAGTGTTAATGTCAATTAGCACCTCACTGCATAACCTCGAGTGGTTCTCCTCTTATTAGCTGAGGGAGGCAAGTGGCTCCGACATTCAAAACATCCCACATTTGGGACAGGAAGAGATGTCAGAATGTAAACAGGACAGTGTAAAGGGACTAGTTTGAATCTAGAGTTCACTCAAAGCTGGAATCTCTCATTTCCCATCCTTATTCTTGCTATCCTGTAGTCATTGTACCCCTTTAAGTCATTTCCAACTTGTGGTAAACCTATCTGGAATTTTCTGGGAATAACAGGATAATGGGTTTTCATGACCTAGTGGGGCTTCGAACCCTAGTCTCCAAGATCATAGCCCAACACTCAAACCATTTCACCACAATGGGGAGAGTTAAGATGGCAAAAGCTATTATTATTTATTGTTATTATTTACTATTTACTCTATTTATATAAATAATATTTAATATTTATTATTTACTATATTTATATACAGCCCCTCTCAGCCCACAGGTGACTCAGGGCGGTTTACAGTCAACATAAAAAACATAAAATACTATTAAAAACATTTTTTTTAAAAGACAATTGCTAAGTATGAGATGGGACCAAGCCAAGGATCTCATTAAGTAATGGATCCTGTGTTTTAAAAAATATTTTAAAACTGTTTTTAATCTACTTTTAAATAACTGCTTTACTGGGGAGTTGTCCTTCCCCTCCCAGGGTGCTTGGGCCTGCTTTGTGCTGGTCAGTGACTGTAATAAAGCTGTTGTTGTTGTAGTCCAACACTCAAACCATTTCACCACATTGGGTAGAGTTAAGATGGCAAAAGCTATTATTTTTATTTATTATTTACTATATTTATATACCGTCCCTCTCAGCCCACAGGTGACTCAGGGCGGTTTACAGTCAACATTGAAAACATAAAATACAATTAAAAACAATTAATATAAATATAAAAACAAATAAAACAGTCAATATCAGTAAAAGCATGTATCAATTAGAATCTCCTTGTTAAAAGCATTGTCCAATACTGTCGTCCAGTCGTTCCATTTTTTTCTATGTCTGTTATATTGCATCTGCAAATGCTTGCTCAAAAAGCCAAGCCTTGACTTTTTTCAGAATGTTAAAAGGGAAGGGGCTGATCTGATATCTCTAGGGAGGGCGTTGCATAGCTGAGGGGCCACTACTGAGAAGGCCTTGTCTCTCGTCCTCAACAGACATACTTGTGACAAAGGCGGGATCAAGAGCAGGACTTCCCCAAACAATCTTAAATTCCTGGAGGGTTCATAAGGGGAGATGCATTCAGACAGGTAAGTTTGACCAGAACCATTTAGGGATTTATAGGCTAAAGACAGCACTTTGAATTGTGCCTGGTAGCAGACTGGCAGCCAATGGAGCTGGCGCGACAGAGGAGTTGTGTGCTCCCTGGGCGATGTCCCTGTTAGCAATCTGGCTGCCATCCGTTGGAACATTTGAAGCTTCTGGACAGTCTTCAAAGGCAACCCCATGTAGGGTGTGTTGCAGTAGTCAATCGGGATGTAACCAGAGCGTGGACTACAGTGGCCAAGTCAGACTTCCCAAGGTACGGGCGCAGCTGGTGCACAAGTTTTAACTGTGCAAATGCTCTGCTGGCCAGTCACCACCAAAACCTGAGGTTCCAGGCTTAGTGATGACATGGAAGAACACATTAGCTAAGTTTGCATTTCGAACTCAGTTTGCAGCCATTTTAAGCAAGCTGAGGATGAAGAGGGAAACAGAGAAAATGGAGCATTTAAAAGTAGCTGGAAATTGGCACTGTTCTTGTCCAATACATGGATTTCCAAGAAGATCAAGGCTTTATACTGATAGATTCCAAGCTTGGAACACTTATCTAGCAGTAGAGTTCCCAAAAGCTTCCAGACATGGCCAGTACATAATCTGGGAGTTTTAGTCCAAATAAGAATACAAGGATAGAGTTAGGATAGAGAGAAATGCCTTGCACGAAAATAGCTCACTACTATAGCATAGTGATTTGGGAGCAGGAAATCTCAACTTCAATTTCTTGTCATCTCCAGTTAGAAGGTCAGGTAGCAGATGAGTTTAAATACCTTTCTTTGCCAGAGACCCCAGAGAGCAACTGCCAGTCAGAGTAAACAATACTGGACTAGATGGACAAATAGTCTAACCTTTCAGCAATCCCTTTCCCACATTGCTGTCCTCTCAACTATGTTATTGATTTTATATCGTCCAGCAGCCGAATCCCACAGGCTTACTGCTGTGACCAAACCAGCTAAAAACAATAAATCCTCACACATAAAAGCCTTGTAGAATGGGACAAGAAATGAAAGCAACGGAGCAAACCCTCTGGTCCAAAAATATATATATCTGGGGTGCTGAAAGAAAGCTAACAAATATATTTGAATGCGCCACACATTTTGTGATATTTAAAAGGCACACCTACATGCAACACATTCCAACGCCTCTTAGTGAGCGATACACATTCCCCGCTTCTGTGTTTACTTCTTCAACCTGTGTATTCTCAGGTGTGGCCAGGTGTAACGCTGCAAATGTTTTCTGCTTCTTGGTTTGGGAATTACAGCCCAAGCATTCGAGCGCTGCTGGAGCACTTCACATTCCGCTTTGCAGTATTAATTATCCCTCGGCGTTCTCAACAAATTGACTAAGCTAATATATGCCACACACCCTGCACTGGGTCGACCACACCTTGGCTGTGCTCCCTTTGAATGTCAGGACTCCCTTTGAAAACAGCTTGCTGTGAGACACATACACACATACATGCGCGCACGCACACATTCCCAATATATTGAGGAAAAAAGGGAAGAGGAGGAGGAGGAAAAGGAGAGGAAGAGGGGAAGGAAGAAGAAATAGAGAAGGAGGAAGAAAAGGAGAAGTTGAGGAAAGAAGGGGAGGAGGGATACAGAAGGAAGAGAATGAGGAATAAATGGCTTGGCCAGACTCACCGGGCCGAGCACGTTGCGGTGCAGGGTGTCCTCACCGCCATTTTGGTCCATAGGAGGGGGCTTCTTCTTCCCAGAAGCCGCCGGGGTGGCAGGAGAGTTTCCTGCCACCAGTGTCTGCTGGCCAATGGTGGGGCTGGCTGTTGCACCTTAGACCTGAAGGATCCCTCAGTAAACCACTTGGAACCAGCCGCGATTAAATGCTTTATTTAGAATAAATGAAAAGAGGTAAAGAGATAAAAATATAATCCTTTGATGCTCTCCGTATCTAGTATTGCAATGCAATAGTCCAAAGAGTAAAAAGGTTCAAAAAGGAAGAAATAGTCCTGGCGCCCCAATGGGCTAAATCCTGGATAAGTCTCTGGCAACAAAGGCTTGGCAAATACTTGAGTACAAGGACTTGAAGGCCCACCGACCCAGGCTGGAACTAGAGTATGTAGAACTTGACAAGGAAAGCTGAACGTTGGCGAGAGATACTGAGAGTCAACGGGAAGCAGCTTAAATAGGTTTTTCTTGGTTTCTCGCTTGAAGACACACACTGCGTCGGAACTCTTTCCCATGGATAGTCTGTGGGCCTGGGCCTCCCTTGCCCTTCGAGGAGGGAAGGAATGTCTGCTCATTAGTAGTAGCACCTGGGAGCTGGGGAGGCAACCCGGTTTTGCTGTACCAGCTCTTCTTATCGGCCTGGGAAGAAGGAAGGCTGCGCTTGCCCTTGACCGTTGGTTGACACAGAGGTTCATACAAAGGTTTGCTCTCAGGCCTAGCTAATGTCCTGGAAGTAACATGGCTTCGGTCTGGCTGGACTATGGGACCAGGCTGGGGCCTGACACTGGCACCGCCTCTCTTGCCCCATCTGCGGGACAGCCCTCCCTTTCGCCCTGGGCCTGTTCCTGTTTTTGTCCATCCCACCCACCCTGCTTGCATTCATTGTTTGTATCTTTTTACTTTTCATGCTGTGCATTCATTATTCGTATCTTGTTAACTTTTCTTGCTGTTACTTGTGTTCATGATCACAACTCTGTGTTTGGCATATTCATCGTCACAACTCTGTTTGGCGTTTGGCATGGGCCCTGGATCTGGTTGACTTATCACCCCCTGGTGGTAGGGGGATAACGCCCTGGCCCCTGGAGTGCCGAGTTTTCATGGATTGGTAGTGGACTGGTGGCACCCAGGCATGCAAGCATCTTCAGACAACAGCGGGATGTCCGACCCCGGATCCAGGACCCATACATGGCTGCCAACCCTTGTTCCTATTATCAATAAATGAGTTGCAGCCAATTTTATTCCAACAAATTGTGTCTGTGTCTTATTGGTTATTAGGCGGAAGGCGTATCACTCATGCACACGCAAAAAGAAGAGGAGATGAACAAGTAGTAGAAGAAAAAGTGTAGGAGGAAAAGGAAGAGGAGGAAGAGGAGAGGAGGAAAAAAGAAAGAAGAGGAAGAATAAGAGAAGGAGGGGAAATGAAAGGAAAAAAGGAGGAGGAGGAGGAGGAGGAGGGAGAAGAAAGAGGAGGCAGCAACAACAACAGGTGTGGGTTTGAAGCAGGAGCATTCAACTTTCATGTTGGAGCAGCATGAGCGATGTTTCCAAGAATGTTATTCCAGGATACAACGCTTCGGCATGTTTCTATTTAATTAGTAAACTCTTAAAATGAGTAATTTGTATGAGCAAATGCTCTTTAGCGGTTTCATAATACCACAACTCATGTTTCTTGGCATTATACACACAAGCATGCCAAAAAAATCTTCTATACCTGGCTACAGAAAAACATGTTGAAATCATGCAGGCAACGCTTGCCTTGTTTTGACATGGGAAAACATCCCAGGTGAGAAGGAGCCGAACCCCGGAGGCTTGGGATGGCAATACATTTCAGGGAACGGATCCCAGCTGTGCCCTACCTTGCAGATAAGCAGCGGATCAGGTTCTTCAAGGTTCACTCGGAGTTCGAAGGGAGCTCCAGTCCACAAGTACAAACACCAGGCAAGGAGTCACTTGCCACAGTGGTTGTGTGTATGTGTCTTCAAGCCTCCTGTGGTGACTTCACGGTGTTGGCCCAAAATCAAGGGGTTATGATAAAGAAGACTACACTTCATATAACCATCAAATTTCTCTTTCAAGGTGGGAGGAGTGGTCTCTAGCAAATATCTCAATGTCCATGCAAGTCTATAAGAGTAGAAGGTCTTTCAGATATCCTGGGTCAAAAACAGCACCATGAATTGCTTTCAGGGCCCATCCAGGCAGTACCTTTATCTCAGGAGCTTCTGCAGCAAACAAGAGGGTGGTCAGATGCCGTTCTCTGCAAACATGGAAGCAATCGCTACAAAAGGCAAAAAACACAAGATTTCCAGGAGCAGAAATATTGCGATTTTGAGCGGAATATCGGAATCGCCGCATGTCTGTATGTACCTGCAATCGGAATTCATGAGATTTTTTTATAAAAGGCTTGTTCTGGGTTTGATTTTATTTATTTATTTATGTATTCAAATTTATCCGTCGCCACTCCCATTAGGCTCGGGGCGACTCACAAACAATAAAAACAACAATAACAACATTTACAACTACATTAAAATCATTAGGATTAAAACAGCAACCATAAAATACAGATAGATGTGTTTTAGATGTTTGTTTGTTATTTTAGATATTTGTTTCTGATTGGTTGGTTCCTAAATAGAAGGTGACACTTGAGTAGAAGGCAAAACCTTTGTTTGTGTGCCAGAAACTTCATGAAACGTGTGGCGGGCACAGTTTCTCTGTCCATGACAAAGAATGGAATTTTTGCAATGATCTGGACCTCCGCGTATCTGTGCATCCGCATCTTATGTTTTTTTAAAAAAATAATAATAATAACCTGCAGAGGTTTCTAGCAGAAGTCCCAAGGTGGCCATCTTGGGAGCCTCTAAATCTTGCAGCAAAGCATCAAGTCTGGACAACGGAGGCAGAAATCCCGGGACCAACAGGTCTGTATGGGGACCTCTTCTGAATTCGAAGAATGTTTGCCCGTGCTTAAAACCCGTGATTTAATGCTGTCTGGACACACCTTCAGATATTGGAAGATAGTGTGATTGTCTCAGGACCCTTCCTACTTCTGCCTATTTGCATTTCTAGCAACCACCAACCTTGACATAAAAAAGAAGAGTATTATGCAGAACAGGTTTGGGAGCAATCAAGAATGTAGATCAGCATTCAGATCTCAGCAACAAACACAAGAGCTATCTTCTGGGCTGGGCTTGCTTGTTCCTGTCACTCAATAGGATATTATCCTAATTCTTCTGTTTCACTCCTCCAAACATCCAGATAACAAACGTTCTCGCAGATTAGACAAATGATCCATCGAAGCTAGCATCAAAATTCCCACAGTGGCCAATTGTATTATTCTACAACTCATTTTTCACCTTTCTTGCTCACAACATTGTTCTCGATAATATGGTGTCCCCAACAGGTCATTGTGGAAAGCTGGATCCCTTTCTTATCCAAACTTAGAGAGCTTCCCAGATGCATTTTAGCTTCATCGCCACAGGCATCTGCAGCCTTCACAAACCTCCTTATTACCACCCCACCCCAAAGCCAGCTCATATACTCCTAAATAATGTTCAATAAATTGCACTTCGCCCTTAAAAGCTCGTGTGGTTAATATACGACAGGTAAAGAGTTGTTTGTAATTAAAAGTAGCTCTGTTATGGCTTGACTGTTCTGATACAGAGCCATTAATAAAAGGTGCTTGTAATAAAATTATCTTGCTTAACAGAATGACACATAACAATTACTATTCACACAAGACTTACATGTTAATTTCTCTGACCGCAACAGTGAGTTGCTCCTTGGCCAAACTTGCCCGTTTGACATCCCGTTGGTTGCTTCATATGAGTCAGATAATTCTGCTGAATGTTGAAATGATGGAATATAGAACACACAAGCAGGGTGCAATTTTACATTTCACAATACAGTACCCTCTATATCCCCAAATAAGTTTAGAAGTGTGTTATAATGTGGTGCGTTCTCTCAAGTGAAACTACCCAATCACTATACAGCTCCTTCTCAGGTTGCTTTTGAATAATGTAGCGAATGAGCAACTCATATGCCTGGTCTGGCACAAAAATATTATTATTATTATTTAAAACTTTTATATCCCGGCCTTCTCACCTCTGAAGAGGGACTCAGACCAGCATGGAGTGGCTGAATTATTTTGTTTTCAGTCTACTCTACAAGTGTAGGATGGATGTTAGATGTCTTTGCACCATGAACTAATATGGCATAGTTGAGAAATATGGGTCAACTGTGAATGAACAATTCTAGAGTTCAGTTTTTCCTTTTGTTGGCCAGGATGAACCCTTCAGTAGATGGTGTAATAGATAAATAATCCAGCATTTTAAACCCTGGATCAGGTTGTGTACAGTAAATCTCTGCATATATATATTATCTCTGGAATCCTGTTGGTGATGTAACAACAGAAGTAGAGCTACATGTTTTGGAATTGTTCAATTCAACGTTGGAGAGGTAGAGTTGGCATTAGGGCCACATGGTGCATAGATGTGCATTGCACCAAATACAGTTATTCGTTTGGTGCCTTGGGGCAATGTTGCCATTCAACACACCAATTACATAGCAAATGTATATACAGTATAATTCTGCATATGGAGAGTTATACTACACAGTCCCAATGTGGGTACTAGGCATGCTAAAATTGAAACGGAAATCTAATTGATTCGTTAGAAATCCGTAATTAATGGGACTTTTTGTTGTTTTACGGATCGCTGCCCCGAACCAGGAAGTAGACTTCCTTTTACGGTCCGTGAGGCCAACAATTTGCGTTAGGATCGTTAGAAATTCTTAATTATTAATTAATTAATTATTGTACTACTCACTTCTCCCTGTCTTCTCCCGCTCATTTCCTTCCCGCCTTCATTCAGCTTCTTCTTTTTCCCGCATTTCTATGGGGAACTGGAAGTGACGCTGCTGCTAGGTAGAGGCAATGCATTCTGGAAAGTGATTCACACACACGCTGCAAGACGCTTCTCCTCTCTCTCCAGGCTTCCCCCCCCTCCTTCTCTTCCCCGTTGCTCTGCTGCCATGCATGCCCCATTGCAGGGGCCTGCTTCACACACACACACACACACACGCGCTTCTCCTCTCTCTCCCGGCGCTCTCAGATGCTTCTCTTCCCCGTTGCTCTGCCTTGCCCCATCGCAGGGACCAGCTTCAGCCCTCCAGGTACGTGTTTTGGACTTCAACTCCCACCATTCCTCACAGCCTCAGGCCTCTTCCTTTTCCTCTCAGCCTGGGCAAACTTGGGCCCCTCGCTCCCTCAGGATCGGGGTGAGAGAGAGGCAGCGAGGAGCGAGGGGGGGGCTCCTCCTCCTTTTCTTTGCTGCTTCCAAGAATAGAAAACCCCCTCCCTCCCTCCCTTCCTCCTTCCCTCCCTCCTTCCTATTTGGAGAGTCCCATCTAGAATTCAGTGTGGTTTATTCAAGTTTTGGCCTACAACTCCCAGAAATCCCAGCCAATTTACCAGCTGTTAGGATTTCTGGGAGTTGTAGGCCAAAACCATCTGAAAGCGCATGCTCTGGCATACGAATTTCTAACGAATTTCGTTAGTACTTAAGTTACATTTCCGAAAATTTTGGGAATTTTTTTGTAAGTCTTTGATATACTAATCAAAAAAAAAATCCCCCCCCCATTTGATTTTAGAATCGCCATTTTTCGATTTGTTATCATGCCTAGTGGGTACCTGTTCCTATTGTGCTGTACAACTCATTTACTGAAAGGTATCATTTCACAACTGAATTCACAATGAAAAAGGGTTGTGCTTTTGGGGCAAACCTTGACCCGTTTCGTGTCCTGGCTTTTGATGGAGGCCTCGGTCAATTTTTCCTGAATTTTCACTTTTGGGTGCTGAAAGATTTATTTATGTATTTATTCAGTTTTATATTCCGCTCCTCCCTGCAGGCTCGGGGCGGATCACAGCAACATTCGAGAAAAACAACAGAGTACAACAGTATTAAAACCAGGGTTACATGGTTACAAATTCTAAAAACTCAACACATGGTCATATAGAACATTTCCGGGAATTATTTATTTATTTATTATTTATTATTCGGGCTTCTATGCCGCCGACTCCCTGAGGCTCGCGGCGGCTTACAGGAGCCGAAGGGCACAGTAAAATACAGGCAATAAGCAGTTAAAAACAATTAAAAACAACAGCAGTATAGTAATTAATAACACAGTTAACACAATGAACAGCACATCATCCTCAGAAGAACGAATAGATGGCGGGGCACGGGCAGGACTTACTCACCAAAGGCCTGCTTAAACAGGTATGTTTTACAGGCCCGTCTAAACGGGAGCAAGTCCTTCATAGCCCGAGTTCCGGCCGGGAGGGCGTTCCACAGCGTAGGTGCTATGACAGAGAACACCCTCCGGCGGGTAGCAGTCAGCCTTGCGAGTTTAGCTGAAGGTATCTCCAGGAGATTGGAGTCCTCAGACCGAAGTGATCTCGGAGGGCAATATGGGGTGAGACGGTCCCTCAAATACGCTGGCCCCAGGCCGTGTAAGGCCTTAAAGGTGAGGACCAACACTTTGAAGGTGATCCGGTGCTCAATTGGCAGCCAGTGCAGATCCTGCAAAACAGGTGTTATGTGGGCGCCAGCTGGTGTGCCAGATAGGAGCCGGGCGGCAGTGTTCTGCACTAGCCTGAGCTTCCGGGTCACCGACAGAGGAAGGCCAACGTAGAGCGCATAGCAGTAATCCAGCCTTGAGATGACTGTGGCTTGGAGTACGAAGAGGGCAGTCTTGCACACTCTCCTAAAAGGAACAAGCTCTCGGATCGCACGGGTGTCGGGAGGAAGAGAATTCCACAAAGTAGGGGCAGCAACAGAAAAGGCACGCTGCCTGGTTGTGGACAGGTGGCAGGAGCGGATTGATGGTATTTCTAACAAGTTTTGCTCCTCTGAGCGCAGTGATCTCGGGGGAACATACAGGGTAAGGCGGTCCCTCAGGTACACAGGCCCTAGACCGTATACGGCCTTAAAGGTCATAACCAACACCTTGAAGATCTGTTTTCTATTGGCCCATTATGGGGGGGGGGGGCTTCCCAGGCTCACCTTCTACAGTTTATACCAGGGGTGAGCCAGGTGTTTTGGCCTTCAACTCCCAGAAATCCTAGCCAGTTTACCAGCTGTTAGGATTTCTGGGAGTTGAAGTCCAAAACACCTGGGGGGGGCGGTAATTGCCCATCCCTGGTTTATACTCTAGAGGAGAGGTGCTCAGCTGTAGGCAGGCATACATTTTAAGGAGGCTTCTTGCCTATTTCTTACTCTAGAAGAGGCAATTTGTTGCAGGCAGGCGCACTCACTTTCTGGACCTGCACACCACATGCCTTTCCAAGGCATGGAGGCAAGGTCTCCATTTCTTACTCTAGAGGAGGCACTCAGCTGCAGGAAAGTACATATTTTCTCTCCCGGGCTGCACCACACCAGCAGCCACAAACTCTTTCCAAGACATTTTAAGGAGGCTTCCCACTTTCAGGTAAGGAAGAGCGATTACCTCCTGGAGAGTAGTTTTCAGGGACTGAGGCTTTTTTTGTTTTCTGGGGGTTTCATGACAGGTGGGTTTTCATGCCAGGAGGGCCCTTACTGTTATGAGCTCCCAAAGCACCGAAGGTACTGAAAGAAACAAATGAAATGGAAGAAATGAATTCTGCGCACAACTCTACAAATAAATGCTCATGCATCTGCTATGTGTGAGTCTCCTCTTCTACAACCCTAAGCTGAATGTGGATATCCCACACTGGTGAAAAATCACCATCTACCTCCATGGGAATTGTGGGACACCAACAGTTGGTGGTTACAACAATGCTGTTGCAAGGCTTCCAGAAATATTTCATAATGCAAAATATGAGGATAAAAACACATATTTTGCATCAACAGTAGCCTGAGAACCATCTCAGCCAGTGTATAGCTTTGCCATGCTTGCATCAGAGCAGAGAATCAGGCTGTTCCCACATATTTTAAACAGAGTCCACCTCTTTTGGTGGTTTGCACATTTGACTGGCAGTTGTATCAACGTGAGAATCAAAGTTAAGTTTAGCCACAAACTCTTTGGGTGGCCCTTTGGTCTGCCAATATTTTTCATCATTTATTTCACCATCTGTAAAATGGGACCAAGCAACACCTCCTTGCCACAGTTGCACTGGGAGGAAACAAGAAGTGTAAAGCTATATAACATGCCTGAATCTGTGATGGACTATAATTTAATTAGGATTAACCCTAACTACAGGGTGTCTTTAAAAGATGGGTGATATATTGTTGGAGTTTCTGGGATTCCTTCCTAAATGTTAACCAGACTTTCCTGTGATCCTTCAGACAATATGAACTTAATGGTGTGAAAAGCTGATGAACCAGAAGGTTATCTAA
>JARBWK010000014.1:18096812-18155638 GCA_030556195.1 Anolis apletophallus | reverse complement strand
GGGATGCTGATGACGGGAGTCTGTCTTCTTCATGACAATGCGCGTCCACACACTGCTCATGCAACACAAGAGTTGTTGACTTCATTTGGTTGGGATGTTTTAAGCTTCCCCTCTCACAGTCCTGATCTCGAGCCCAGTGACTATCATCTGTTCACTAAATGGAAGGAACACCTTCGTGGAAAACACTTTTCTGACGATGGTGAGGTGGAAATCAAAGTGACAAACTGTCTGGAAAAAGGCGGAGGGAAACTTCTATGACGCAGGCATCAAAACCTTATCCCACAGATGACAAAATGTATCGAACGGAATGAAGATTATGTGGAAAAATAATGTAATATCTATGCTACAATCCATCTAAATTTTGTTGAAGGCTTTCATGGCCATTCTCTCCTGACGTTTTGCCTGCATTTGTGGCAAGCATCCTCAGAGGTTGTGAGGTTTGTTGGAAATTAGGAAATGGGGTTTATATATCTGTGGAAGGTCCAGGGTGGGAGAAAGAACTCTTGTCTGTTGGAGCTAGGTGTGAATGTTTCAGTTGGCCACCTTGATTAGCATTTTTAGGTGTGGCTTGTTTCTGTCTGGGAAATGTCTTTGTTGAGAGGTGACCAGGTACTCCTGATTGTTTCCTGGTTAGAGTTTCCTTGTGTTTGAGGGTTTTTAAAATTTACTGTTATCAAGGAACACGAAAAACAATGCAGATTAACTCAGAGAGGTCAGCCATAGCAAAGCACCTGATGAACCAACCTGGAGACAGCATATTATTTGAGAAAACAGAAATGCTGGACCGCTCTCACAACCACCATGAGAGACTACACAGAGAACCCACTGAAATTCACAAGCATGCAGACAATTTCAACAGAAAGGAAGAAACCATGAAAATGAACAAAATCTGGCTACCAGTACTAAAAAAATTATAAAATTACGATCATATCTCTTCTTATGAACCATCTAGGATATTAAGATCTTCTGGGGAGGTCCTGCTCTCGTTCCCGCCTTCTCCGCAGATGCGTTTGGTGGGGACGAGAGACAGGGCCTTCTCGGAAGTGGCCCCTCGACGCTGGAACGCCCTGTCTAGGGATATAAGATCGGCTCTCTCCCTCCTGACATTTCAAAGGAAGGTGAAAACCTAGCTTTTTGAACAGGCTTTTCCAAGTACAGCATAGCTATGTGAACTCACGGAACAACCTGACAATGAAATTGAATAACGACACGGCATGGTAACGCTCACGATAATGTTTTTAAGGCTTGTATGGTTTTTAATATTTTTAAATATTTTTAAATTTTAATATTTTATACTGTATGTTAAATGTTTTAAAGCTTTTTATAGTTGTTTTAACTGTTATACTAGTTGTGGCATTGAATTGTTGCCAATTGTAAACCGCCCTGAGTCGCCCTCGGACTGAGAAGGGCGGTGTAGAAATATCGTAAATAATAAATAAATAAAATTATAACCCTCGCAGATATTTTAATAAGTTCTTTAAGTAGGACTAGCACCGAATCTGAGACCGTGGTTCTCTTATTCTCCTTCCAAACATGTATAAGCTCATTAGAGAAGAGGGATGATTGGTTCAGATTTCTGGCTTTACAGGAAACCCTTCTGCTCTGTGGAAGCAGAAGAACAGCCAAGTCTCCTCGAATCCTCACCCCTCCTCTTCCCTAGTGGGTATCAATTTTATGCAACCTCTAAGCATTCCCACCAAAAAGAAAAAGAGAGAGAAAAACCCATACCCCATGTGGCATGCTTCTTTCCAGTGAGCATTATCTGAAGCTGATCCATTTTTAGCATTTTCAAATTATAATTGCCCTAGTTAGGAATGGTAAATATTCTGCATAATTACTTTCCATCCTCCCATCCACCCACATAACACTCCGAAACCTCAGATACTGAGATTATAATTAAACAAGCCCTGGATTTCACCGCAAAATATTAAGGAAAGATCCATCCTTACAAAGGGATCCAACATTGTGGACTTTTTTTCTGTGCTTGACAAAGACCTTTAAGTAAAATAATAATAATAAAAAACCTTCCAGGCATTTTATGAACATCTCATGGTGTTTTTACACCTCCACACTTTTCTCCTGCTGCTGGCTTTCAGTGTGACATAGCATTCGGAAATGTTTTATTCTCTGCTGTTGGTCTTATCTTGCTTTCATATTCTGTTTCTTCAGTGATGGGCCTGAAACCTCTAGCTCGGTGTTTTTCAACCTTTTTTTGAGCCGCGGCACATTTTTTACATTTACAAAATCCTGGGGCACACCACCAACCAAAATGACACTCTAACACAGTAATACATACAGTTAATATGTTTTAAAATGTATTTATACACTCAGTGTGAAACCTGGGCCTGTTTTGATGAACACAAAATAGATATCCTGGCAGGAATGGTAGAAAGACACACACACAGCTCTTGATCCCACATTGCCACAGTCACTTGACGCGCAGCTGCAGCACTAACTCTAGCTTTGTTTACTTAGCTGCGTCTGAGCGAATCCAAGATGGTGCGACCATAGCGCTCTCGCGTCACTTCTTAGGTGATGCGAGAGTGCTATGTTTCCATTTCTTAAAGGGACAGATGTGCCTTATAGTTTATATATGAATGAAGTTCGAAAATAATTTCCCATGGCACACCTGATGATCTCTCACGGCACACTAGTGTTCCGCAGCACACTGGTTGAAAATCACTGCTCTAGCTCAGCGTTTCTCAACCTGGGGGTTGGGACCCCTGTGTGGGTCACAAGGGGATATCAGAGGGGTTGCCAAAGACCACTGGAAAACAGGATTTTCTGTTGGTCATGTGGGTTCTATGTGGGAAGTTTGGCCCAATTCTATCCTTGGTGGGATTCAGAATGCTCTTTGATTGTTGGTGAACTATTGTCACAACGCAGGTCCTGACTCCACCCCGTAATTACACACACAGAGACGATGTCAATTAACTATTTATTAAGCACAAAATTAGAAGCAGGTGAAGAAGGTAAAATGTCCAAAAAGTTAGGCCAAATTGTCCAAGATAAAAAGCAATCAAGTTCAAAAGTGAATATCAAAAAGCAAGGTCCATAAAAACAAAGCGAATCAAGCAAGGCAACTTAGTCCGTGGTAGCAAGGTAATCCAAGGTTCATGGAATCAACAGGGTCCCAAAGTAGTTCTTGGCCAAGGCAAGCTAAACTCTAGCTTCCAGGAAGACAGCAACTGCTACGTCTCTCCAGTTCAGACATGGCCAGCAAACTGAGGAACTTTCCCACCGAGTGACTACTTAATTCCCTCCTTTGTGAGACCAGCGCTTTTCCAAGCCTCGTTTCCAATCTTTCCTTGTAGCTACAATACTCCCCTTCGGTCGAATCTCCGCTCAGGAATGGCACCATCTGAGCCGTTATCTTCCTGGGAAACGGACTCGACCTCGGCTTCCATGTCCTCCGCCACATCTGGTGAAAACAACCTTTCTTGGGAACCGAAACCTCCCGGTCTCTCATATTCCGTATCAGATCCGGAATCAGGAGAACCTTCGTCATCAGAGTAAGCCTCTGGCCAGGTGTCTTCCCATTGCAGGCTGTCCGTTGGTGATGCAGATCCACCATCCTCATCATCACCTTCATCTGGATCCAAAGCAAACAGAACCCCTGGGGCTGGGCCCTGCTCCCCCTGCTGGGGTGGGGGCTGATTGGCACCCGACCCCCCCCCCCGGGTCAGATGGGGGCTGAGTTGCTACAACTATAAACCTCAGGAACGACAACTCCCAAATGTCAAGGTCTGTTTTTCCCCAAACTCCACCAGTGTTCACATTTGGGCATATTGAGTGTTCGTGCCAAGTTTGGTTCAGATCCATCATTGTTTGAGTCCACAGTGCTCTCTGAATATAGCTGAACTACAACTTCAAAACTTAAGGTCAATGCCCACCACAGCCTTCCAGTATTTTCTGTTGGTGAGGGGAATTCTTTGTGCCAAGTTTGCTTCAATTCTATCATGGGTGGAGTTGAGAATGCTCTTTGATTGTAGGTGAACTATAAATCCCAGCAACTACAACTCCCAAATGACACAATCACCCCCCCCCCCAAACCCCCCACCGGTATTCAAATTTGGGTGTATCAGGTATTTGTGCCAAATTTGGTCCAGTGAATGAAAATACATCCTGCATATGAGATATTCACATTACAATTCATAACCGTAGCAAAATTACAGTTATGAAGTAGCAATGAAAATAATTTTATGGTTGGGGGGGTCTCCACAACACGGGGAACTGTACTAGGAAGATTGAGAACCACTGCTCTAGCTTACTTCCACTAGAGCTGGATGTCATTTCAGATTTATGGAGACGCAAGACCATATTTTGTGGGATGTGGATAAATGAAAACACAGTTATCAATCCCAAAGATCTGGGATTCATGAAGAGAAAAAATGGGCATTTATTCACATGCAATCCCTTTGATCTTGGAGAGATATTCTTGCTCCATCTTGGGCAAGTGATGTTGTCTTTCAGGTGGTTGAAAAAACTATGGGCTTTCACTGATGACGTTCCTATTGCCGACAGAAATGAAGTATTTTTGAACCCAGTTCCTTTACTAAAAACTCAAAACCCAATGAAACCAAAGAATTAATTGGATCACTTAGTTTCACTGGACAACATTCCCTTTGATTCAGTTATATCTGCCATAAACTCATGGTGCTCAAATCCTTGGGAACACCAAAAGGGATAATGAAGAGTCCAGAGAAGATGTATGACTACATGTTTTTTCCTAGTAGGAAAGGTCACCTGGGAACCATATTTTAATGGGAAATACAGCTCAGGGGTGGCAAGTCCAGTAGATTTATGAAGAAGCTAGAACACAAATCAATGGAGTGATTTTGTTTTCCTAAGAATCTAGGAAGTATTGGAAAACAGTGGACAGGACCTCCCTGGGAGAAATGAGGGGAGAGGTTGAGGAAGGGCATTTAGAGATGTTTAGAGCAAGGTGAACCCACTGCCAATGATTTATTGGGATCAGGAGGGCTATGAAGTCCATGGCTGAACTCTTCACACCTCTTGCTCTTCTTGGATTGTTATTCTTCCTCAATGAGAGGCAAGATTGTGTTATCCATTGACACCAATGTTACACCTCCACAATGCGATTTGTCCACTTAAAATAACATTTGTCATGTTGCCAGTTTATAAATGGTTCAAGGCAACTCCGGCTACTGGCAGGCAACCCCTCCTAACCATCCATCCGACTCTCAACCACATATTTCCCCTTGTCCCATCTTTATTTGCATCGCTCGGTCAGCCAAACCACTTGTGAGCCGCAGCAAAGACACCTTGATTTTGCCAGTGTGAGCGTATGTGCCTTTAAGTCACCTGTCAACTTATTGTGACCCCCATGGATTTCATAATACTTTCCTAGGCAAGGTATTATCAGAGGTGTTCTTGTAAGTTCATTTCTCTAAAATATATAGTTAATAGTACCTGGTTTTCAGGAGTCTGAAGACCAAGTTTGATTCTATAGAAGCTCTTGGGGTGATCTTGGATGAGTCATACACTCTCAGCCTAGGAGAATCGCATTACTATGTTCTTAGGGTCCCCATAAGGCAGAAACAACTTGAAGGCACACAAAGAGAACTTTTAACTTTTAGTATTCTTTGGTGGTCTCCCATCCAAGTGCAAACCATGATAGAGTAAGATCAGACAGGATCTCCTGCCTTTAGGATATTTACATAGAAAGTTGCGTGTGGATGGGTGATAGACCAATAAGGCACAAACACAAGGGTTTGGATGAAAATTGGCCACAACTCATTTATTAAAAACAGGAACAAGGGTTGGCGGCCATGCATGGGTCCTGGATCATGGGAAGGACAGCCCACGATTTTCGGAGACGCTTGCGTGCCTGGGTGCCACCGGCCCAATACCGGTCAACTGGAACTTGGCACCCCAGGGGGCACGGGCATTATCCCCCCTTATGACCAAGGGGCGATAAGCCAGCCAGATCCAGGGCCCATGCCACACACCAAACATAGAGTTGTGACATAGAACATCAATAACAGAACATAGAATTGCAACGTGGAACATGATAACAGGAACATCAACATAGTGCAAACAATGAATATACAGCAATACAAAGTGCAAACCCCAAACAAGCAATAAAAACAAGTAGGGAGGGTGGGAGGAAATAGAAGAACTGGCCCCACATGCCAGCAGGGCAGCTCAGGCAGTTTTAAGTAGGCTGCCTGGGCGGAAGTGAGGGGCCAGCCAGCTGGGGACAAAGGGCAGGGTGAGGCCAGCCTTCCCATTGGCCGGCTAGTGCTGGTGGCGGGAGACCCTCCCGCCACCCAGGGGGTTTCTGGGAGGAAGAAGCCCCCCCTTTTCTTTCCCAACAAGATGGCGGTGAGGACATGCCCCCACCGCAACACGCTTGGCTGGTAAGTCGGCCCAGCCATTAAATATCATTGTGCATGTGTGTGTGCCTTCAACTCACCTGTCAATAATAATAATAATAATAATAATAATAATCTTTATTTATACCCCGCCACCATCTCCCCAAAGGGGACTCGGGGCAGCTTACATGAGGCCAAGCCCAAAAGTGCATTTCAATACCGTAACATTAAAACATAAAGCAACATTACAGTAAAATAAATAAAAAGAAAAAAATCAAGCGTAAAATATAATAAACAGTGCAAAGTAATACAATGGCAAAATACAATCACAATCACGCAATTATAGCAACCCGATAATAATAACAACAACAACCACAACAATAATAATTTTATTGATTACCCACTTCTCTCATTTCAAGGTGGGGTTCAGCACAATTAAAACACATCCTATAAATTTCACAAGGGTTTTTTAGATAAAGAATATTCAGAAGTGGTTTTGCCAGTTCCGTCTTCTGCAATGCAGCACTTGGTATTTATTGGGTGTTTTTCTCCCCATTCAAGTAGTAACTGTGTCTGATTTAGCTTAACTTCCAAGATCAGGCAAGATCTAAAGCCTTTGGGGAATTTTGGGCTGTTTTTTTTTTTTTGCTGAAATGACAAAGATGTGGTGGGATGTCTGTGTATGTGTGCCTCTTTCAGGGTTCTATGTACCTGACTCTAACTGAATATTGTAACTATAATAGCAGTGTAATTTCCAATATATCTATGAGGGTTGAATGAAAAGTAATGCCTCCACCTTTATAACTCCTCTACAGATAGCACTACTGGTATGCGGCAGGTACTGGCTTGTTCAGTAGACTCTCCTCTACAGTTCCATTTCGGTGGGAAGCCTTAGCATTGAATGGTTGTGTTGTTAAAGTGCAAAGCATGGAACCCTGCGCAGACGGTTGGTCAATGCGACTTAAGCAACGTTCAGTCATTGAATTCTTGACAGCAGAAGGTGTCACCCCAAAGGAGATTCATGAGACAATGCAAGCTGTTTATGGCAATTGTGTTGATGTGAGTACTGTGCGTTGTTGGGCAAGTAAGTTTAAAGATGTTGAGGTGGGAACATCTGACTAGTGTGACAAACAAAGAGTTGGACGTCCTGTGATAGCAACCACCGAGTTTCACAAGCAAAAGGTTGAGAGATTGATTCAGGACGATGGTCATATCACTTGAAGAGAAATCTCAAGCAAGTTAAAGAGTACATTTTAAGGATTATTTATGCGTTTGATTTATTAAAATATTCCCATCCAAACCCAAGTAACAAAGGTGGATGCATTACTTTTCATTCAACCCTCGTATTTAGCAATATTACTACAAGTTAGGTACAGTACGACCTTCCATATTTGTGTGGGATATGACATTGTACATCCTGGCTGGTAGAGTGGCAATTCAGAACTGGTACTTTCCTTACCTCTGGACTAAACATCCCAGTCCTTTTCACCTTGCAGCCCCAATGTGTATGAGAAAGTAAACTACAGGAGAGTAAGAGTCATGAAAGAGGAGTTGTTGGAGAAGGTCACTGCTATGCCTAGTTTTTTTTTTTTGAGAAACACAAGTTTTCTTGTAACATGCAGATAGACACTGGCCTAATCTCTCCCTGCATGCCGGCTAGTCTACCTGAAACTTAGAAGGAGCTTCAAGAAGGAAGGGAGGCACGCAGGAGGAAGGAAGACAGCAGAACAGACCTAGGCAATCGGGGATGACTCGGATTAATCAGAGTTGTATTTTTAGCCAGCAATCAAGCCATTCATCACTTAATTACTCCCATTAATCACTTAATGCTCCATAGCCTCTGTTTGAGTTTGGAGAGTCTGTTTTCAGTGGCTGAAGTTGTCAGTTCAGTTAAGAACCTTGGAAACTTAGCCAGAGCACTGGTCCATCTATTTGTCTACACCAAGCAGGCCCGGATTATCCATAAGGCCACCGTAGGCCATGGCCTAGGGCAGCAGCCATGGAGGGACAGCAGGTCAGGACCCCCCAAAATAATTTTAAAATTAATTTTTTTTAAAAAAGGTTTGATGTTCTGGAGCTCCTGCACGTGGAGCGCCATAGGCTCACCCTAGGGCCTTTGACGCGGCTTCCCGCCGCCTCCCTCTGCGCGTCATGCCGGCCCTGCCCCTCCTTCCTTCAGTGAAGGAAGGAGGGGCGGGGCCAACGCCGCGCCAGAGAGGAGGGCCCTCCTCCTCCCTGGTGACGCCACGCCAGGGAGGAGAAGGCGGAGAGAAGCCTCGCCGCCCCTCCTCCCTTGCGTCGTCACGCCACGCCAGGGAGGAGGAGGCGGAGAGAAGCCTTGCCGCCCCTCCTCCCTTGCGTCGTCACGCCACGCCAGGGAGGAGGAGGCGGAGAGAAGCCTTGCCGCCCCTCCTCCCTTGCGTCGTCACGCCACGCCAGGGCGGGAGGAGGCGGAGAGAGCAGCCACCACCCCCTCCTCCCTTGCGTCGTCACGCCACGCCAGGGAGGAGGGAGGCGGAGAGAGCCTTGCCGCCCCTCCTCCCTTGCGTCATCACGCCACGCCAGGGATGAGGAGGCGGAGAGAAGCCTTGCTGCCCCTCCTCCCTTGCGTCGTCACGCCACGCCAGGGAGGAGGAGGCGGAGAGAAGCCTTGCCCCTCCTCCCTTTGCGTCGTCACGCCACGCCAGGGGGAGGAGGCGGAGAGAAGCCTCGCCGCCCCTCCTCCTTTGCGCGTCACGCCACGCCAGGGAGGGAGGGGGCGGAGAGAAGCCTCACCGCCCCTTCTCCCTTGCGTCGTCACGCCACGCCAGGGAGGAGGCGGCGGAGAGAAGCCTCACCGCCCCTCTTCCCTTGCATCGTCACGCCACGCCAGGGAGGAGGGGGTGGCGCGGATGGGCTTCTCTCTGCCTCCTCCTCCCTGGCGTGGCGTCCCCAGGGAGGAGGAGGCGGAGAGAAGCTGAACTTCTAGCTAAGATATATAACCTTTCTCTAAGATCAGGCACTGTACCCGAGGACTGGAGGGAGGCAAATGTAACACCGATCTTCAAGAAAGGATCCAGAGGTGATCCAGGAAATTATAGACCAGTCAGTTTAACCTCAGTTCCAGGTCAAAGTGATGGAAACCATTATTAAAGAAAATATTACTAGGCACATAGAAGAACAGGCATTGCTGAAAGAAAATCAACATGGTTTCTGCAAAGGCAAATCATGTCTTACTAACTTGTTAGAATTCTTTGAGGGTGTAAATAAACACATAGATAAAGGGGACCCAATTGATATTGTTTACCTTGACTTTCAAAAGGCTTTTGACAAAGTCCCTCACCAAAGGCTCCTAAATAAGCTCTTCAGCCATGGAATCAGAGGACAGGTCTTGTCCTGGATTGGAACCTGGCTAAACTGTAGGAAACAAAGGGTGGTAATAAATGGACATTTCTCTGGGTGGAAAGAGGTGAGAAGTGGCGTACCCCAAGGTTCAGTTTTGGGTCCGTTACTTTTTAATTTATTCATTAATGATCTGGATGTAGGAGTGAATTCTGAGGTAGCAAAGTTTGCAGACGACACTAACTTGTTCAGGGTAGTTAAAAATGAAACTGATTGTAAAGAGCTCCAGAAAGATCTCTCGGAATTGAGTGAATGGGCAACAAAGTGGCAAATGCATTTTAACCTAAACAAGTGTAAAGTCATGCACATCGGGGCAAAGAACCCCAACTACACCTACCAATTGATGGGGTCAAAGCTTTCCGAGACAAACCAGGAAAGGGATCTTGGGGTTTTGGTGGACAGCTCAATGAAGATGTCAACCCAGTGCGCTGCAGCAGTGAAAAAAAGCAAATTCTATGCTAGGCATGATCAGAAAGGGAATCGAAAATAGGTCAGCAAATGTTGTATTACCTCTCTACAAATCTATGGTAAGGCCACATTTGGAGTACTGTGTACAATTCTGGTCTCCGCACCTTAAGAAGGATATAACGGAACTGGAAAAGGTACAGAAAAGGGCAACAAGAATGATCCAAGGGATGGAGCGGCTCCCTTATGAAACCAGGTTGCAACGCCTTGGTCTTTTCAGCCTTGAAAGACGGCGTTTAAGAGGTGACTTGATCGAAGTGTATAAAATCATGCATGAGATAGAAAAGGTGAATAAAGAAAAACTATTTTCTTTGTCACAAAACACTAGGACTAGAGGGCACTCCCTGAAGCTCCAAAGTAGGAAAATTAGGACTAATAAAGGGAAATATTTCTTCACCCAGAGGGTCATTGGGTTATGGAATTTACTTCCAGAAGAGGTTGTGACAGCTGTCAGCCTGAACAACTACAAGGCAGGATTAGACAGATTCATGGATACCAAGTGTATCGGTAGTTACTGAAAAGGACATTCAAGTGCCACCTCGGAGTTGGTTGAGGTAGGCAGGATTTCCCGGGGTACTGGTTGTGGGGGGTCGGGAGCAGGTTAGGGTTTTGCCCTCCTTTCTGCTCGAGATCCCCGTGTACAACTGGGGGCCACTGTGTGATACAGAATGCTGGACTAGATGGGCTGAGGTCCGATTCAGCATGGCTCTTCTTATGTTCTTATGTTCTTATTCTATGGTAAGCATCTGTCAGGAGATGACCACGGAATTGATCTGGAGAACTTAGATAATTCTAGAGACATGTTCTCTCAGGTTGAAAAAAGGTTGTTTTACATGGTTTACCCATTTTCATAAGGGTCTGCAATCCCTAACCCATGCAAAAAATGTAAGTTTACTGTCATTTCAATTAGTAATTGTGTATAGGTTGATCCTCTCCATTGGCATCCCCTTGTCATGGGGGAGAGACATGCGTACGCTAATGAAGTTGTGAGCTATGCTGGTGGTGGCATAATAGCCACCGGTAGGGCCTCCCATGTGAGACAGGTCACAACTGAAGGGTCTGACAAAGGGCAGAATGGGCTCCCTAGCCTTTTGGCAACCATCCTAAGAGAATGAAAACTCTAATTTCAAACCTGGACAGATGGCGCTCGTTTAACCCTGTAAGGTCAACCATCTAAGAGAAGGAAACTTGAATCAAACCTACGACCTGAAGATCTCGCTGCCACCATCCAAGCTTGCTAGGCCCTGGCAGACAAACCTTTGGTTTAAAGGGTGAGGCCAGTTCTGTGCACGCTGTGCTCCACCAGAAAAATCTAATTGCACAGGCTCGAAGGACACATCCAACCTCCTCTTGGTCATCAACGTGCTTGTAGAAAGCATGGGATGAGTCCTTCCTGAATCTTTGTTTGTGAAGAAAAGCCAAGATAGGTTGATATTTCATGAAGTACTTATTATTATTATTCTGACACAAAAACACAGTATGTTACAGCAAATGAGATACATATGCTAGATTTATTATTATTATTTTATTATTATTAGGTTAAGGTAAATGTTTTCCCCTGACATTGAGTCCAGTCCTGTCTGACTCTGAGACTCTGGTGCTCATCTCCATTTCTAAGTCAAAGAGCTGATGTTGTCCATAGACATGTGGCCGGCATGACTGCATTGAGCACCGTTACCTTCCTGCTGGAGCGGTATTGATCTACTCCCATTTGCATGTTTTCAAAATGCTAGGTTGTCAGAAGCTGGGGCTAACAGAAGAAGCTCACCCCATTCCCCGGATTCGAACCTGCATCCTTTTGGTTAGCAAGTTCAGCAGCTCAGTGGTTTAACCCACTGCACCACCAGGGAGTCCTTATTATTATTATTATTATTATTTCTTTTGCATAGGACTATAGCTGAGAGGCATATGGTCTATAGATAGGCAATTCCAGGTTCAGGCTACGCTAGTTGGGGATGAGAAACACTCTAGCAGATGACTCTGGGTTCTGGCCTTATGTGTCCTGGCCATAGACTCTAAGAAGGTCTCCCTGGAGTGCTGAGTTGAGCATGGATCTAAAGATCCTTAGAGGTGGTTGGTATAGATTAACACCAGACCTACAGGCCAGGATTCTTCCATGCATTTTAAAAAAATCTTTAAGTTCCTAGTTTTTCTGACTCAGAGGCATCGTGTCTAGTGTTGCACTGCAGAGCATATTTTTATTCCAAAGAGGCTTGCCTTGGAGATGGCCCTGAAAGAGCTACACAAATTATTTCGAACACTAAAGCTTCATATGTATTCAGAAGCCAAGCTGGAGTTAATATAGTGTTGTTTTCAACATTACTCCCTGACGCGTGTCGAAAACTCCAAATGGAATCCAGTCCCTTGGCTCAGCCTGCAGGAGAAATCAAATATATTTATAAAGGTTTGTTTTACATTCTGAGCAGGTAACATGGACCAACACACCTTGCTTCAATCAGATACAGAGAGAGATGCACAGCGCTCAGAGAGAATAGCTGATAAGTAATGTAGTTACTTGCAAAACTGATTTTGGGATGGGAGAACAAGGAAGTAACAAATTTACGTTACAAATCCAACACAAGGCCTGGCATCCTGTTAGTGACATGCACAGAAGTTCATACGTTGTGTCGATTGACTATTTTGAGCAATGCACAAGGGTCATATTCAGCTGATGGTAGTTTGAGCAGAGTTATCTAGTATTCTGAAATACTCCAGAATTGTCCATGTTGGTGGCTGACATGGTGACTTCTTTGATTTCTCATGGTTCAATGTACACAACATTTAATATACAAAGTTGTTAAAAGCATTGTCTATTAAACCTGTTTGATTTAAAAAATGGTTCAAAACTAATTCTGGATATAGGGGGCCACTGGTGCTTCGAATCTGAATGACTTCCGAAATTTTTTGAAAAAATCGGAATTTTTCCGAATAAATTCTGAAATTTTGGAATGGCTTCATTAATGACGGACATGCATGTTTAACCCAGTTTGGATGGGATGTCTTCCTTCCGTGTCAGAACTGGGGCGACAGCCATGTTTAACCCAGTTTGGATGCGACTGTCACATCCAAACTGGGTTAAACAGCCAATGAGAGGAAAGCGCCTCAGGATGGGCGGGAATCTAATGCCGACTCCTTTCTGAAAATGGCAGCAGTGGCCTCGAAATGGCAAATTCACTTCCGGGTTGCTTACATCACTTTGAAACCACTTCTAAAGTGAATTTGATCTGAATTCATTCCGATTTTATGAGGATTCTGACGAACCTACCCAGGCCTATTGTCTATACAATCATATCCCCCCCCCCCCCAAAAAAAACCCCAACAACCAGAATATGGATTCTCCTGGTCCCAAGCCCTCTGGCCTATAATCTTATCCATATTTTTCTTCTCTCCAAGCATATATTCAGTGTTGGCACTAGCTCAACAATATGTATTGTCAAAGGTATTAATGGCTGGAATCACTGGGTTGTTGTAGGTTTTTTGGGCTACATGGCCATGTTCTATAAGCATTCCCTCCTGACGCTTCGCCTGCATCTATGGCAAACATCCTCAGAGGTTGTGAGAGAATGTTTCTAGAACATGGCCATATAGGCCAAAAAACCTACAACAACCCAATATGTAGAGATTTCAGTACATTCTCTCTTTCCTTTAGCATAGATACCAATAAAATTACATCAATTGAGGCATCAGTAACTTAAGATATGACTGTCCAGCTCTAATTAAACCATTATTCTAACCTTCATTGTAAATTTGCTTACATATTCTTCCCATAAGAATAAAGAGAATAAAATAATAAATGTAATAATAATAAGTAAAATAATGGAAATGTAATAATAACAGTAATAATAGAGTGAAATGATAAATGTAATAATAATAGAGTAAAATAATAAATGTAATAAAATAATGGTAATAACAGTTAAGCTGCAGATGGCTCCCGTGCAATCGAATTAACTCATGCTCACTTTGATATGGCTTCTGGCTAATCAATAAAATTGTTGTGTTGTGTGTTGTGTGATAATAACAGAGTAAAATAATAAATAACCTTGACTCAAGTATAAGCCAAGGGGGACTTTAAAAAGGTCTGAAAAACTTGCCTTACAGTGTTCCCTCACTACTTCACAGTCGGTGTTTCGTGGTTTTCAAAAAATATTAATTTAAAACATACAGTATATCGTGGCATTTTCATTGTTTCACAGGTTTTTGCTGCCGCCACTCTCCAAGGTACTTTCCCTCCTCCCTTGAAAGGCCTTTCCTTCATTTCCTTCACTTTATTTTAAGTTTATAAAGACTTAAAATAGTATATAACTACTAAAACAATGTATAAATATTAAAATTAATGTAACATTCCTACATCGCGGCTGTTCACTTATTGCGGGAGGTCCTGGAACGTAACTCCTGCAATTAACGAGGGAACACTGTGTACAGTATATGGCATTGAATGGTTGCCATTGTGTGAGAAGGGCAGGATCCAAATGTTGGAAATATAACTAAATAAATGTCTATAAAGCGAGAAAAACAAAGCAGTGCCTTCTTCCGAGTGTGGTTGCATTAAAAAGAAAAACACCAAACAGAGTCAAATGAGGCTGTTTTTCCCACCAAGAGGGATGTTAGCCTCCGATCTCAATCCCTTTCTTTTTCCCTCCCTCATTGCAAAATTCAGAAAGTATTGAATGGAAACCATCAGAGAAAAAGGGGGGGACGAAAGAAAGAGTAGAGCTTGATTGATAAAGTCCCTATCTGGTCATTTACGATCTGGCTGAAGGAGAAGCCAGCTCTGCCAGGTTGGAAAAAAAAAGAAAGAAAAGCAATTAATCTGTAAACGAGCCCAGAAACAGCCAGCTTGGGCATTGCAGTCTCCGCTGCTGGGAACGCAGAAGCGGAGATAAGGCTGAGGCCTTCTATTTATTGTACATTTTAATTAAGTGGCTTGTTAACGGCACTTATCTTTAACAGTCATAAAATTACTGTTGTAATGCATGTGGGGGGATCCGAGTCGGGGTACAGGGGGTATATTCAAGGGAGGGGTTGGGGGGCATCTCAGCCCTTTATGAAAACAGTGGCCGATAGCTTTCACTTCAAATCAAAGAATAAATTCTGAAGAGGAGCGACGTCGCCATGATCTAACCCGAGCCACTAATGGTTATTTAATGTGGCCATCAATGTTTAGAAGTCCCTAGCATACGGAACGGTACACAATAGCCTCCAAACCCTCTTTAACACTTATTTGAGATGACAGGAAAAATGAAACTGTTTGTGCTTTCAATGGGAAAGCAATCATTGGTACATTATATTCGGCTTGCCCTATCATGCTAATGCATGGTAAAAATGTCACCAACTGTATTTAAGGACCTGATGCAGTGTTGCCGCTGGATTCCTGTTACCGGGCTGATTAATAAGAAGAAGAGGGAGAAGGGGGGGCAGAAAATCTTCAATTTGTATGTAAATGCGGCGGGGTTTCATATCATCTGCGTACCTGCACCCGGAGAAAATAATAAACTGAAGTTTAATGTGGCAATTATGGGCATTTATGGGACCCTTGAATAGAGGCTCTTCCCTCCCTCGGCCATCGCGATGAGATATTCACGGAGGAATATGACTGATGTTCAGACAAGAAAAGCTGCAGATGGCTCCCCGTGCAAACGTTGCCAGTCGAGATTAACTCATGCTCACTTTGGTACAACAATGTAAGCTACTTAGGTTTAGACAAAAGTGTCAGATTCGGCCCTCCTACTGCCACCCCCTCTGGAAAAAAGAGAAAGGGAAAACGATATCCGCACCATCTGAAATGAAACAAGATTATTTCAGAAGGGGGGTTGTCAGAGGAAGGGGTAAGAGCTGGTAATTAACATTTACTGCTAGGTGTGTTTGCATTAGAGTTCACAACGCTTCCCTGTTGATTTCGGGCACACCTTCCAACTATTTCATAAATTCTTCGTCGTCTCGCTATTTTACCTGCTTTTAAAATGGTCCCATTTTCTTTCATCTTCCTTTGTCCTGAATGTACTTTAGTCACTCCAATTACTTTCATTTCTTCAAATTAGCCATTGAAATTAACTTGTTAAAATTAATTTACAGTTACCCTATATACCGCATGTATGGGGCCATGGTGGCGCAGCAGGTTAAACCGCTAAGCTGCAAAAATGGCTGATCGGAAGGTTGGCGGTTCATAGAATCATAGAATCCTAGAGTTGGAAGAGACCTCATGGGCCATCCAGTCCAACTAAGCAACTAGTGGGTGGCTCTAATGCGTCCACACATGATTATATGAATTAACTCATGGTATGTATGGGATTCAGCTCTTTCCGGATGGCTTCATGTTTTAGGAAGATGCTATTACTACGTACAGATACTATTGTTATATTCTATCTCTACAGATATATCCAGACCTAGTGAAACCTACGAACCTACGCATATATATACTAGGATTAAGTCTACGGGTCCCGATGAAGCCCAGATGGGCGAAACGACTAGTTCGTCGACCCTTTGCGAGCTGTTCTATTGCTTTATTGGATTGAAATATATGAAGATTTTCTTTTCCCTATGGATTTTTGTGATATCTATATTATAGACAGCTCTTGGACTTTCCTTTCATTTGAACTTAGACCTATAGCATTTTGCAAATCAACTACATATATTAATATTTAAATATATCAGTTTCACTACTGTGGATTACAATACAATTATTATTGAACAACTTCTCGACTGCTCTCCTTTTTTCCCATCCAGTCCAACCCCATCCTGCCAAGAAGGAGGAAAATTGCATTCAAAGCACCACTGACCAATGGCCATCAAGCCTCTGCTTAAAAGCCTCCAAAGAAGGAGCTCCCACCACACTCCGGGGCAGAGAGTTCCACTGCTGAATAGCCTTTCTCACAGTCAGGAAGTTCTTCCTAATGTTCAGGTGGAATCTCCTTTCTTGTAGTTTGAAGCCACAGCTCCATTGCATCCTAATCTTCAGGGCAGCAGAAAACAAGCTTGCTCCCTCCTCCCTATGACTTCCTCTCACATATTTATACATGGCTATCATGTCTCCTTTCAGGCTTCTCTTCTTCAGGCTAAACATGCCCAGCTTTTTAAGCCAATCTTCAAAGGGCTTGTTCTCCAGACCCTTGACCATTTGAGTCGCCCTCTTTTGGACACATTCCAGCTTGTCAACATCTCCCTTCAATTGTGGTGCCCAGAATTGGACACAATATTCCAGGTGTAGTCTAACCAAGGCAGAATAGAGAGATAGCATGACTTCCCTGGTTCGAATCTATGGGGTGGGGTAAGGTCCCATTGTTAGGCCCAAAGTAAATGTGAGTAGATCGATAGGTACTGGAGTTTTGGGGTTCGATGTCATCTGTATGCAGATGATGTTCAGCTCTATCACTCCTTCCCAACTGTTACTAAGGAAGCTGTCCAGGTCCTGAACCGGTGCTTGGCAGCTGTGACAGTCTGGCTGCCAATCTGCTACCAAACACAATTCAAAGTGTTGGCTTTAGCTTATAAAGCCCTGAATGGTTCTGGCCCAGCTTACCTTTCCGAACGTATCTCCTGCTATGAAGTTTATGATCATCAGGAGAGGCCCTGCTCTCAGTGCCACCATCCTCACAAACCTGATTGGTGGGAACTAGAGACAGGGCCTTCTCAGTGATAGCCCCTCACTTTTGGAACTCCCTTCCCAGTGACATCAGACTGGCCCCCTCCCTCCTGTCCTTTAGAAAGAAACTCAAAACCTGGCTTTGGGACCAAGCGTTCGAACAGTAATGGCAGCAATTTGAGAATGAGACCCAATTTGTATCGCTGACAATGGACTGACCCAGACTACGATTTTAAACTCATTTTAAATAATTGTTTTTGTAATTGATGATTTAATTGATGCTTTTTTCATTATGTATTCATTGTTGGCATTGACTGAATACCTGTTGTGAAGCCGCCCTGGGTCCTCCTTTGGGGGTGAGAAACACGGGGTACAAATATATTAAATAAATAAATAAATAATAATGCTTGACTCTGGACTCCAAAGCTTCTGGAGGGCTTGTTTATTATTGAACAAAAGGAATGTATACAGTATGTGTGTAATCCTGTCATGAACGATTGGCCCTTGAGGCGGCACTGGGACTTTCCCCTCTCTGCAGAATGACTATCAACATAAGTCACACCAAATTCCATTATTTTGGCCCCAAAATTTGCCCTTGACATATACATGAGGTTGACTTATACGTGAGTATGCCTTTATTAACTCAGCAGTGGAGAAAGGAGGAAACGGAATCTCGCAGTTCCCATTACACAAGGTACATGATGGGAATATTGTGGGATTGTGAGCAATTATTGGGTTTTTCCCAGCAATAGCTCTTAACATAACCATCACCTATTGACAAGTTTTGCCCATCAATAGTGGGATGAATATGGCATTGTGCCATAAGGACGACAGTGTTCCCTCGCTACTTCGCGGTTCGCTTTTAGAGGACTCGCTGTTTTGCGGTTTTCAAAAAATATTAATTCAAAATGTATATTGCGATATTTTCACTGTTTCATAGGGGTTTGCCGCCGCCACTCTCCGAGGCACTTTCCCCCCTCAATCCTCCCTCCCTCCAGCCTTGAAGGACCTTTCCTTCCTTTCCTTCACTTTATTTAAAGTTTATAAAGACTTAAAATAGTGTATAACTACTAAAATAATATATAAATATTAAAATAAATATAGCGTCCCTGCAATGCGGTTTTTCACTTATTGCGAGAGGTCCTGGAACATAACCTGCGCAATAAGCGAGGGAACACTGCATTACCAAAGCTGACATTCTAGTATCAGTGCTAGTTTGCGGGCCCTGTGCCTTTAAATCCAACATAAACATACCATGGACTGAGTTCTCTCATATCCATAATATGTTGGTGCCTCAAATATGTTGGTGCCTCAAATGTTAGGCTTCTTTCTAGGTATAGTTGACCTGCTGATTCCAGACATGGCTCCAGTTTTCCTCTATCATCTCTAGTTTTTCTTCTTTCATCTTTAGATACAGAACACATGGAACATCACCATTTGCCATCTGATCAGCCATAAAGAACCATGATAACCATCTGTCTATTACATATAATAAAAGTCAGTGTTTGCGGTCGAGCGACCGAGTGACCAAGCGAGCGACGGGAGGAATATGTGCCAGTGTTTCGATTGGCTGCCATTGTGGGATTATTTGCATAACTGGCTCTAACTGGCCAGCCTCAGAAATCCAACATTCTACGGCCCCAGACAGAGGGGATTGGTTGCCACTGAAATGGAATTTGCATAACTGACTCCAAATGGCCAACCACATTCAAACATATTCTAAAGTGACTCAGAGGGAAAGGGAAAGGCCTCAGGCAGTCAGCCACTGAGGCCCACAGCAATGACAGATCAGGACCAATGGCCCACTTCACTACCTGGTGTGGTTTAGGGCAGGAGGGGGCACGAATGATGGGATTTGCAGTACCTTCACGTCAATCACTTCCCAAACAACACTATAGCCCCTATAAATCACAAACCAGGCCCAAAATTGACAGAAAGGCTTCCTTAACTTGATTTTCCTGACTAGGCCTCAGCTCATGGGATATTGTTAGGCTTCCTTAACTTGATTTTCCTGACTAGGCCCCCGGGACTCACAGTACCTTCACTAATTTCCTGAGACCACTGCAAGCCACATAAACATCTAATAGGAACCTACCTTGGCACACAATGCCTTCCTCAAATAACCCGGGCATCGCCGGGTCCTCAGCTAGTACCTAATAAACTAGAGGCAATGCAGTTCATTCAATGCAATTTTAAAAAATAGTGTCTCAAATAAACCCAGGAACAGGCCTAAAAAACCAGGACACCATTTTATTTTATTTTATTTTATTTGGTTTGGTGGTGTTATTTAGCTACCTGTCCCAAATGCTTAGTAGCCCTTTCAGCAAATGTTTCCTAATTTTGCAGCTGATCCTAAATAAAGCCCAGCATCTTACTCAAGACTGAATGTGGACAAGGGAGTTGTGAGTGGCTTCCTCATAGAATGATGTATCCAGGAGATGTAGATAATATCAGGCTCAGAGAAGCATATATTATGGCACAGCATCAGCTTTGATGTATGCTCATGCACAAAAACTTCCTACCGACAGTTCACGATGATGCCTACCCACCCCATAGATGCTCCCAAATTGTGATAATGTATTGATCTGTGCTTTCACATCCCAGGTTGTGTATACACGCAGATGACAAACAAGCGCATTAAGCAGTGAGCCTCGCCAGCCTCGAATACCGGATAAATTATTGTCCTCACATTGCAACCGTACATCCTCATTAGAATGGGATTCTTAACTAACCCAAGGGTATGCCGTTTGTTTTCATTTACCGTAATGTGCCATAAAAGGTTATATATATTCTTCATAGATCATCTCCACAAGATGAAATCAATGACCTGTTAAAAACCGCAACCTTGACGAAGTCTTTTTCTAACGCTCCCCGACAAGGGATTTTAACTTCCACCAGCCGCCGGCTGATGTTCGTTTCCAAAGAGGGAGGCAAAGTGCTGGTATTGTTTTAATTGTAAGGCTTTTGTGGATCAAATAAAAATAAAATTATGGCTAAAATAAAATCAGATCATTGATTCTTTTAAACATTTAACCAGCATGTATGCACATTCATCTGTCTATCCATCTAGAGCAGTGGTTCTCAACCTTTCTAATGCCGCGACCCCTTCGTATAGTTCCTCATGTTGTAGTGACCCCAACCATAAAATTATTTTCGTTGCTACTTCATAATTGTTTTTTGCTACTGTTATGAACCATAATATAAATATATTTTCATTCACTGGACCAAATTTGGCACAAATACCCAATATGCCCAAATTTGAATACTGGTGGGGTTGGGGGAATTGCTTTTGTCATTTGGGAGTTGTCTTTGCTGGGATTTTTAGTTAACTTACAAACAAAGAGCATTCTGAACTCCACCAATAATGGAATTGAACCAAACTTGGCACACTGAACTCCCATGACCAACAGAAAATACTGGAAGGGTTTGGTGGGATTGACCTTGAGTTTTTGAAGTTGTAGTTCACCTACATCCAGAGATGTAGGACTAAAGAATGACGGATATGGATCAAACTTGGTACAATAATAATAATAATAATCTTTATTTGTAACCCACCACCATCTCCCCAAAGGGGACTCGGGGCGGCTAACATGAGGCCAAACCCAAAATAATACAACATAATAGAACACAAAGTAAACAAGAAAATACAACATAACAAAATATATAAAATAACAAATACAATAAACCATATAAAATAGCATAATCGAATCGAAAACAGGGAGGGCGGGCCAGATGTATGAGGTAAAAGGTTAAAAGGTTTACATGGCGAGCTCCTGCTGGTAGAGCTGGTCCCACTGGTCTTCTATGTCCATCAGGCAGTGGATTTTGGTCCTCCATCTCTCCCACCGCATCCAGGAATACCCAGTTTCCCGCGGCAAGCGCTGAGGACCCTGGTCTGCTTGGGGTGAGGCAGAGGAAGGCAGAGAGTCCTCAGTGAGGACAAAGAGGATGCAGACTGGTCCCCCTCTTCTTGCTTCTCATACTGGGGATAGGGTCCCAGCTCAGCCACCTCTCCTCCCTCCCACTGAGAGGGATGGAGATGCCTAGCCATGGCTGGGACATCAGAGCCCCAGTCTGAGTGGGCATCTGCAGGGCTGAGGTTGTCCTCCACAAATAATACCACTTAGTCCAAATCCTCAATATGCCCAAATGTGAACACTGGTGGAGTTTTGGGGAAATAGACCTTGACATTTGGGAGTTGTAGTTGCTGGGATTTATAGTTCACCTACAATCAAAGAGCATCCTGAACTCCACCAAACGATAGAATTGGGCTAAAACTCCCCACACAGAACCCCATGACCAATAGAAAATACTGTGTTTTCTGAAGGTCTTTGGCGACCACTGTGACCTCCCCTCGTGACCCCCTTCCCCAGAAGTGCTGACTCCCAGATTGATACATACACACACACACACACACACACACACACACACACACTAGCTGTACCCGGCACGCGTTGCTGTGCCCTATTTAGGAGATGCGAGAAAGTCTGAGTATGTAAGGGTTGGAATTGTTGTTAGTGAATTGGGTGTTTTATGTTTGTGACTCAGCTCTTTGCCTGCAGTCCTTCGGGTTTGACTTGTACCATGGCCAGGACAGATCAGCTTGGGGAGGGCTTGTCCTGTCAGGGGATCTCTATCTTCACAGGTGCGTCCAGTGTCTGTTGGGGGACTGTTAAAAATCCTTTCCGTATCCTTTTTAGCCATCTTTCTCAAGATCTTCATGTCTAGCTTACTTTCTGCTCCTCTCTTTTTCAAGATGTCCTGCTCTGTGTCTTTTGCACCCATTGGTCGATGTCCGATGAGGCTTTCCCCATCATGGTCTTCTGATTTGAAAGTGTTGGAGGAGGCTGTGGCACTCATCTGACAGTTTGTTATGGGTCGGAATGTTCATGTTGGCTGGCCAGTACAGCAGTTATGCAAATCCGCCCTTATTGGCAGCCAATCATGTTGTCAGAATGTAGAGGCTGGGGGAGTCTTTGGCAGCCCCGGAGGATGCTGGGAAATGTAGGGGTTTTTTACTCGTTGTTTTGGGGGCCTTTTAGGTTTTTTGGGGGGGAGTTTCTTTGCTACAAACGTACCTTGTTTGAGGCCTATTTCTGTTGGCAAGTTTTGTGTTTCTGCGTTGTAAGGTTTCTCTGTTTCAGGTAGTCTTCACATGACGACTGTTCCTTTATATATATAGATATATATATAATATTAGTTTCAAAAACCAAAGACCGAAGTAATACAGTGTTTGTCATCTGTCGGAAGGTGAACAGTGATGAATCCAACCTGGCCCCTTGAGTTCATCAAGGGAGGTGCTGATACTATGGAATCCTTGGAGCTGTTGTTTTACAAGGTCTTTAGCCTTCTTTGCCAAAGAGTGCTGGTGCCTCTCCAAACTATGAATCTCAGGATTCCATAGCCCTGAGCCCTAGCAGTGAAACTGGTGTCAAACACTCACTATTTAATGTGGATGCACCCTAGAACACTGTTGTTGTTTTTTTCATGCTTGGATTTTCATTTGTGAAACACACACTATTTGCTGTGTGAATCGTTCCAAAAGGTAACACTTTGTATCTCTAATACACTGCTTAACAATCTGATTACCGCCGCATTTAAAGTAGCACACAATTATTTGTCCAATCCATCACAGTCCCAGAAATGTAGCCATTTAATTTGAAGGATCTGGCTGAGATGTGTGTTGTTATTAATTCTCTTGAAGAATCTCAATGATGCATATTATTAGTTGCTGATTGCCATTTGAGCCAAAGGGAAGCATGAAGCGCATACCTATCACTCCCTTTCCTGCTGCAGAGAGAAACATACATAATGTTGATTAACATAAAGGCAGGGGAGATGTGGAAAGGAACTTATCTGCCATGCATTCGGCAGCTTCGGTAGTGTGGACATTGACATTTGCATGCAGATATGGTCATGGAGACAGGTCTGCACCCACAACGTTTTTGATGCAACACTGCTCTTCTGGTTGTGTACCTTCAAGTTGTGACCTGTGGCAATGCAAAAGCAACCATCTCATAGGGTTTTCTTGGCAAGTTCATGCTAAAATAAATATATTGACATTTTCCATAGTGAGGAAGTGACGAGTGACTTTTCAAACATTGCAGATTTAACCAAAACGAATCCTTTTCAAAGCCTTCCAATGTTAACGATAACAAATTACTTCTTAAAAGGAATTTTCAACTGCACCACATTGATCTTCATCTCTTCGTTGAAGAATCAGGCCAACGTTCCTGCGGCCCTCTTATTCTTCCTCCAAGATAACTGTAACTCTGTAAGAGATTCATATTGGATATTTCATCCTTCTTCCTTCATTTTCCCATTTTTCTTTTCCATTTCATAACTAGTGGATATAGGCTCCATCTGCCATGGGTTTTTGCACTTTCTCAAATCTTAGGATATTATTCTACATGATAGATTGATAGATGATAGGCTCACAGGCAAGACATGTACCCTGATTTTTCTCTATCAAAGAGGCTAATACTAAAAACTATAACAACGTATGAATTAAAACCTATAGGCAATCCCTTCAGCCAATCAAGCTTCTCTGTTTCATTTTGGTGCTCATAACAACAAGGGCCCAGCCATCACAGATTCCCATCCAAAAAGGGACCACATGGAAGCCGATCACAGCTTCTCCTGCCCTATTTGGCATCACAGTTGAATCTTTTTGATTTTTCTTTATTTTACTGAGTCTTTTTATTTAGTGGGACTGACTGGGAGTTGGGAACCTGAGGGATGGTGGGTAGAGTGTGTGCGTGCATTTGGGAGCTTGGAGAGTCACCATTTTGGCTTCATTTTCTCTTTCCCTTCCTCTCCTTCAGAAAATACTTCTGAAAGAATAATAATAATAATAGTAGTAGTAGTAGTAATAGTAATCTCAGCAAACAAAAAGAGAAACCTGCCACTCCTCTAGAGTAGAAAGTAGAAACAGCCTTAAGGAAGCAAAACCCCAAGCAGAAAGGAGTTTGCAGGCAGTAGAGAAAACAGAGGGGATTTTTAAGGTAGTCCAGGGAGGATAGCCACCCCACCCCAACCCCCACCCCCCACCCCCACCCCCGGGCCTCTTCAAAATGCTTTGGAAAGCTGCATGGTGTGCTGCTGGTGCTGGAAGAGAAAGCATGTGCACCTGCCTCTCCTCTAGAGTAGATACATCTTTAAGAAGCATTGAACCTGTCTCCTTTACAAACAGAAGGGCAAGGATCCAGAAAGAGTGGTATCTTAACTGTGATGCTTTTTTTAAAATCCAGGTCTTAATGAAGGATGTGGAAAGGAAGCCTGTGGGAAGTCCCCCCCCCCTCTCCCCATAATGGGCTGGATAGGGTGTTCCCTTGACACCCAGGCTCCCTTGAAGGAAAGAAAGGAAAGGCTCCCAGGGGAAAGAGGAGCCTCATAAGTTCCCCATTGCTGCCAATGGGCCAGAAAGGGCCACTTTTTTCAGATGTGGAACAAAAACGCCAATTCGGCAGCCCACCTGTTTTCAGGAGGTGCACAAAAATGGATATGGGGGGCTTTCGTTATCTGGAAGCAAAAATAGTTGCTATTTACCAAGAATGCACAAGCCTAATGCATATAAACATTGAAACAGAATTAAACGTAGAAATATTTTTACCTGTTTTAGCAGGTAATCTTCCCATTTAGACATGTTGACTAGTATTCCAATTGTCCCAATTTGATAAGGACAGTCCGTGTCTAATTCCTGTCATCTCGCTATTTCTTCTGTTGCTTTAAAATGTCCCAGTTTCCCTTCCCACCCCTGCCCTTTCTCCTTGACTTGCTTCTGTTGATGCAAACTGATTTCTAAGAGCTAGATATACATTGCACTCAATGAAAGCAGCAGGAGGGAATGAAATCTTGGCCTTTGCTTTGGCCCAGGCAAATGTGAACTGCTGCATCCCCTCCTAGCTTGCTTTTCCTTTCCCGTTGGTAACTTTTGCCACTGGGATCACACTTTGACAAGTCTTGTCCTCATGTCTCCTGGTTTTCATTTCTGGAATGGCAGATGCTGGGAAATGGCCAGCATTTGCCTGAAAGAACAATGTGCTCAACCCATTAAACATCCTTGCCATAAACATTACTTTTAGTGCCGAAGTCTTAATGAGCATCCCTCCCTTGGGGACTGAAGGAAAGTTTTATGAGAAATCTGCCACAGAATAACAGAAGGGTGTGGAGTCTCCAAGCGCGACACCTTTAAAAAAAATCAATAAATGGGAAAAGACTACAAAAGATATCAAATGGAGCAAGACGGGCACTATAGACTTCTAAATGGAAGAGAACTGGGTCATTGTTCATATCACCTTTTCGCTGACCCACAAGCGAACTGTCATAGCCTTGGGCTGAAATGACATTCTTGAAAAGCCATGTTTAAAATCCCCTCCTCTAGACCTATATCATTGCACTCAGGCCACTTTCTTCTAGTGAGTAACTGGGGTGGCCCCTTGGCTCTGGAACTCTCTTCCTAGGGAGATCAGGCCCCTACTCTTGCCGTTTTCCACAAGGAATTAAAAACATGGTTGCTCCGTTGTGCCTTTGACTAGGTGGTTCACTTGAGAATTACTTACTTACAATCAACTTACTTATTATTTATTTATTTATTTCAACTTAATAACCCGCCCTCCCCGAGGCTCAGGGCGGTTTTCAACATGGGCGGGCTTCCAACTGTAACTGGAGTTCCGGCCACAGGTCCGGTAGAAGTTGGACAGCCCTGCAATACATCAAGATAAAACCTTACCAATTTACAACTAAAAACATACTAAAAACATGCTAAACACTTTAAAATACCATGACAATCATGGTCGGTTATACAATAGTTAAAACAGCAGGGTCAATAATAGCAGCAGCACAGCTAAGGAGTAGGCCATTCAGATGGTGGTGGTCGGGCCGAATGCCTGCTTGAATAGCCAGGTCTTACATGACCTGCGGAACGCCATCAGGTCCCGCAAGGCTCGTGTCTCGGCTGGCAGCGAGTTCCATAACACTGGGGCTGCCACGGAGAACGCCCTTTGCCGTGTGCTGGACAGCCTGCAGGTTTTCAATCCTGGAATTTCAAGCATATTGAGGCCCTCCGAACGCAGTGATCTTCTGGGTACGTATGGGGTAAGCCGCTCCCTCAAGTACACTGGCCCCAAGCCATGTAAGGCCTTGAAAGTCAAGACTAACACCTTGAAGGAGACCCAGAATTCAACTGGCAACCAGTGCAGCTCGCGCAGGATGGGAGTTATGTGGGATGACCTGGAGGCTCCCAGCAGCAGACGAGCTGCCGCGTTCTGCACCAGTTTAAGTTTCCGGATCACCGACAAAGGTAGGCCAATGTACAGGTCATTACAGTAATCGAGCCTCGAGATGACCGTGGCTTGGATCACCGTGGCCAGGTCGCAACGGGAGAGATAGGGAGCCAGGCGCTTCGCTTGCCGCAGGTGGTAGAAAGCTGCCTTGCAGGCGCAAGCAATTTACAATTACTTACTCAATCAACAAGGTGATCTTTTGTTGATTGAGTAAGATTGTCTTCCAGGTTTGTTGTATTGGAGATGGATACGTAGGTGACTGTGGAGCCCTATTCTTTTTTTTCTTTTTTTTTATATAAAGACTTTTATTGTTAAAAAAGAACACAAATGTAACATAACCACAACAAACAGAATAAGAAATAAAAAGAAAAAGGGAAGGGAATAAAAGAGGGGGGGGGACATACAGAGTTGGAAAGCATAGGAAAGGAAAAGAGGGTATAGTTGGAAAGGGAAAAGTTGACTTCACATCTCTTTTAAAATTGGTACAAGTATGATCTTAAGAGTTTCTCCTTGGTAGAAAGTTATTCTTAGTTTACAGTTTATAAACTGTAGGTTAATGTTTAGTTCTCTCCTTGACGAATTTAACAAAGGGCGACCAAGTCTCTTCATAGTGGTTATTGGAGTTATATCTGAGCCAGCAGGTGAGTTTGTCCATTTCTGCGATTTCGAGTACTTTCAAAATCCAATCTTCTTCTTTAGGGGTTTCGGAGGCTTTCCATAATTTTGCATAGGTAATTCTGGCTGCAATAATAAGATATGTAAGTAGTTTGTCATTTACCTTGCTTATCGTTTGACCCGATATATTCAGCAGATATAATTCGGGTTTTTTCCCCCAGTCATTTTGGAGTATGAGACGAGCATTGTTATGGATCATGTTCCAAAAAGACTTTGCAGCTTTACACGTCCACCACTGGTGAAAAAAGTTCCCGTTTCCTCTTGGCATTTCCAACATATGGCACTGCAGTTTTTGTTTATCTTCGCCAGTTGGTGGGGCGTAATATACCACCTATACATCATCTTATATATATTTTCTTTTAAACAATATGCATAAGTATATTTCTGTTTTATCATCCAAACATTTTCCCAGTCTTCTATTGGTATGTTAAAGCCCAGATTTGCCGCCCATTTTTTCATATAGTCTTTGTTTGGTTCTACCTCCTGTATTGTTTGCAAAAGGAAATTATATATTTTACTAACCACTTTTCTTTCTGTATTCAACCAAATCCTCTCCCCATGAGGGTTGCCTCATCCAGCCTATTTTTTTATCTTCTTCAAACCTCCTTTTGATTTGGGAATACTGAAACCAGTTCAGGTTCCATTTATCTAATTCTTCTTGCTTTTTTAATACAAAATTTTGTCCCTCTTTCTTTAGTAGATCTGCATATGTAGGCCAGCTCTCAGTTTCAAATCTTTTTATCTGAAAAGCCTCAACGGGTGACGTCCAGAGCGGGATCTTAGGATATACAGTTTTTTTAAATTTTATCCATACATTTAAGGAGGCAGACCTAATTATATGGTTTTTAAAGTTTGAGTCTTGCGCAGTTTTGTTATATATTAAATAGCCATGCCATCCAAATTTATTGTTTGGCCCTTCCAAGTTTAATCTTTCCCTATTATTTAAAAGAGCCCAGCTTCTCATACCTTCAAGGCAGTTTGCCTCATAATATTTGACCAGATTGGGAAGTCCAAAGCCGCCCTGGTCTGTCCTGTCCTGTAGATACTTCTGCTTGATCCTGGGTTTCTTGCCTGCCCAGATGAATTTAGCTAAGTCTGCTTGCCATTTCTTCAGAATTTGGTAATTCTTTAGCACTGGTAGCATTTGAAAAAGAAAATTTATCCGAGGAAATGTCTTCATTTTAATAGTTGAGATCCTGCCCAACAATGATAACTTAAAATTTTTCCACTTTATTAAATCATTCTTTATTTCTTTCCAGAGGCTTTCATAATTATTTTTTATCAGCTGGCCGTTGTTATTCGTTAGAATGACACCTAGATATTTAAATTTCTTAACAATCTCCATGCCTGCCTTA
Source organism: Anolis apletophallus (assembly GCA_030556195.1). Classification (NCBI taxonomy): domain Eukaryota; kingdom Metazoa; phylum Chordata; class Lepidosauria; order Squamata; family Anolidae; genus Anolis; species Anolis apletophallus. Next base: position 18,126,561 of record JARBWK010000014.1, on the reverse strand, counting down.
TTTTCAATTAATTTTTGTTCCTCGGTCCCTATATTTTTTGTTAAAATCTTTGATTTCTTCTTGTTTAGTTTAAAGCCTGAGATTTCTCCAAATTCATTTATTTTCTTCAGCCATGATTCTATATTTAGTAATGGATCCTCTATTACACATACAAGGTCATCTGCAAACGCAAAGACCTTGTGATTATCTTTCCCTATCTTCAATCCCGTTATGTCCTTATCACCAGCAATATTTTTAAGGAAAAGTTCCAAAACAAAATTAAATATAAGAGGTGATAAGGGACAGCCCTGTCTGGTCCCCCTTTTAATTTCAAAAGAATCTGATTTTATCCCATTGACAATCACATTGGCCGATTGCTGTTGGTAAATACCTTTCATGGCTGTTTGAAACTGGGTTCCCATATCTAATTCCCTTAAAAGAATATCAATAATCTCCCAGTTAAGGCAATCGAATGCCTTCTCAGCATCGAGAAAGGCAAAAGCAGCTTTTTTATCTATTCTTTTGTCGAGGACCTCCATCAAGTTAACGATGTTTCTAATATTATTTTTCATATGCCGTCTTGGCAGAAAGCCAGTCTGGTTCCTGCCAATCCATTTGTTCAAAAAAACTTTAAACCTTGAGGCCAAAACATTTGTAAATAATTTATAATCCTGATTTAAAAGAGATATAGGCCGATAGTTTTCTATCTTCTCCATGTCTTTCCCTTCTTTCGGGAAGATTACTATGTTTGCGGTTCTCCATGTATTGGGGAGGTTTCCCGTTGTAAGCACGTTATTCATTACTCTTTTTAAGTAAGGAGTCAGCTCATCTTTAAATTTTTTATAATATAGATCTGTGAGACCATCCGGCCCCGGGGCCTTTCCCGTCTTCAATTGTTTTATTGCCTGTTCGATTTCTTTTTCGGTAATAGGGTTGTTTAGGAGTTTTCTATCTTTCTCTCCAATTTTGTCTAATTTTAACATATTAATATACTTTTGAGTGCTTTCACTATTCTGTGGGCTGGCTTTATACAAGTCTTCATAGAAGCTTCTAAACTCCTCCAGTATTTCCCTATCCTGGATAATTTCTTTTTCTCCTACTTTTATTTTGTTAATTATGTTCTTTTGTTTTCGTTTCCTAAATTGAAACGCTAGCCATTTTCCAGGCTTATTAGCGTTCTCAAAAAATTTTTGTTTTAAAAATTTCATCTTTCTTTCTATTTGTTCCAACGATAGTATGCTAATTTGTTTTTTTATGAGTCGTAGTTCATTTTCTACTTTTGAGTTTTTCTAGCCTGTCTAGATCTAATTTTAGGGCTAGCAATTCAGCGTTCCTTTCTTTGTTAAGATGGTGGCGTAGGGCGATGAAGTTTCCCCGCATCACCGCTTTTCCTGCATCCCAGATACTCGTAATATCTGTCTCAGGTTTATCATTTATGTGGAAATAATCCTTTAGCATCTTTTTATTTTTTTAAATTTGAGCTTCAGATTTTAATAGCCAGTCATCTAATTTCCAAAAAAATTGTTTTGAACCAAATTTTAAAGTAATCTCTACGGCTGCATGGTCTGCTATCTGCCTAGAATGAATTTTAACTGTGGAGCCCTATTCTTTGCCTGCAACTTCTCCTGCAGTGAGGGCATCGGTTTCCAGGTGGGAGGCGGCTCTGGTCAGGGTTGGCTTGGCGTGCCTTCCGCTTGGCACATTTCTCTCTTTTGCCCTCCATTCATGCCTTTTCAAATTGTACAGCATTGCTGGTCACAGCTGACTTCCAGCAAGAGCACTCAAGGACCAGGGCTTCCTATTTCTCGGTGTCTATGCCACAGTTTTTAAGCTTGGCTTTGAGCTAACCTTTTAATCTTTTTTCCTGTCTCCAACATTCCGTTTTCCACTCTTGAGTTCAGAGTAGAGCAACTGCTTTGGGAGACGGTGGTAGGGATTTGGACAACGTGGCCGGTCCAGCGGATTTGATGGTGGAGGACCTTTGCTTCAATTTATTTTATTTATTTATTTAAAAATTTTGTACCTCGACCTTCTCACCTCCGAGGAGGGACTCAGACCGGCCTACAGCAAAATTCAATGCCATACAAATTTAAAACATCTTAAAACAGCATATTAAAATACATAAAAATAAAGATACATAAAACCACATTGCCATTAAAACCACATTCAACTCGGTCTAAAAAAGTGGTCACCCATTTCAGATTGAAATCAATCTCAGCTTATTCTGGGAAAGCCTCATTCCACATCCAAGTCTTCACTCACCTCCTGAAGGACAACAGGGAGGGGGTAGACCTAACATCACTTGGGAGGGAGTTCCACAGCCGAGGGGCCACAACAGAGAAGGCCCTGTCTCTCGTCCCCACTAGACACGCTTGCAAAGATGGCGGGATCGAGAGCAGGGTCTCTCCAGAGGATCTTAATGTCCTTGATGGTTCATAGGGGAGAATTCGTTCGAACAAGTAAACTGGGCCGGAACCGTATAGGGTTTTGTAGGTTAAAACCAGCACTTTGAATTGTGCCCGGAAACTAATTGGCAGCCAGTGGAACTGGCGCAGCAAGGGAGTTGTATGCTCCCTGTACGCCGCTCCTGTTAGTAACCTGGCTGCCGAGCGTTGGACTAATCGCAGCTTCCGAGCAGTCTTCAGAGGCAACCCCACGTAGAGAGTGTTGCAATAGTCTATTTGAGATGTAACCAGAGCATGGACTACTGTGGCCAAGTCAGACTTCCCAAGGTACGGGCGCAGCTGGGGCACAAGCTTTAACTGTGCAAAAGCTCTCCCAGCCACCGCTGAGACCTGGGGATCCAGGCTCAGTGATGAGTCCAGGATCACTCCCAAACTGCGAACCTTCACCTTCAGGGGGAGTGTAACCCCGTCAAGCACAGGCTGTAACTCTATGCTCTGTTCGGCCTTGCGACTGACCAGGAGTACCTCTGTCTTGTCTGGATTAAGTTTCAATTTGTTTGCCCTCATCCAGTCCGTTACAGCAGCCAAGCACCAGTTCAGGACTTGAACAGCCTCCTTAGTAGCCAGTGGGAAGGAGTGACAGAGTTGGACATCATCTGCGTACAGATGCTGGTGGTCTTTGCTTCTTCCAGCACATTGACATTTGTCTGCCTGTCTTCCCAGGAGATTTCCAGGATTTTTTGGAGGCAGCGCTGATGGAATCGTTCCAGGAGTTGCATGTGATGTCTGTAGACAGTCCATGTCTCACAGGCATATAGCAGGGTTGGGAGGACAATAGCTTTATAAACAAGCACCTTGGTCTCCCTACGGATGTCCCAGTCCTCAAACACTCTGTGCTTCATTCGGAAAAAAGCTGCACTCACAGAGCTCAGGCGGTGTTGTATTTCAGTGTCAATGTTGACTTTTGTGGAGAGGTGGCTGCCAAGGGAACGGAAATTGTCAACATTTTCTAATGTTACACCATTAAGCTGTATTTCTGGCATTGGAGAGGGATTGGCTGGTAACTGCTGGAAGAGCAATTTGGTTTTCTCAATATTCAGTGACAGGCCAAGCTTCTCGTATGCTTCTGCAAAGGTGTTTAGAGTGGCTTGTAAGTCTTCTAAATGCGCACAGATGAATTATCCCAACCTCACCTAAGCTCCAGCGGTTCAGTTGGCCTTTTCCTGTACTTATGACACTTAATGGCCAAAGGCACTACCCCGGTAACCCAGCCCTCTAACTATAGCACTTTCCCTCGGCTCTCCCAAGGAATCATTGCACTTACTCTGAGCCTGAAGCCAGTTTCAAATTGGCCAGCCAGGGTATTATTTTTATGATGTTAATTGATTTTAACATTTTTATTATTTGTTGATATCGATTGTTTTTACTGTGTCTGTTTTATTTGTAATCCTTGGGTTTGTCCCTCTATAAGCCACCCCGAATCCCTTCGGGGAGATGGAGGCGGGGTTTAAAAATAAAGTTGGTATTATTATTATTAATAATATTATAATAATAACTTTATTTTTATACCCCGCCTCCATCTCCCCAAAGGGACTTTGGGCAACTTACATGGGGCCATGCCCAGGCAACATACAGTTAAAAACAGAACAGCAAAATATAAAACAGTATAAAACAACATCATAATAAACAATAAAAGCAAGCATCATAAGCAACAACAACATAGGTACCTCTAATCTCATTTTTGGGGGGAGGGGATCAATATGCAAATTGAGTTAAAGGATAGGTTGGTCAATAGGGTGGATAGAACGAATAGTAGAACAGGAATAGAGCAATTATAACAGGATCATTACAACTTAGCTTAAAAATATAGGAATCAAATATAGGAACTGAGTTCAGGTCATGGTTAGGAGCCATCTATCAGGAATAGTCAAACAAAAGTGCGATGAAACATCCATGTCTTCAATTCCTATTATTATTATTATTGGGTTGTTGGAGGTTTTTCGGGCTACATGGCCATGTTCTAGAAACATTCAGTCTAACCCAGGGGTGTTCAGAAAGTCGATCGTGATCGACTGGTCGATCTTGGGACCCAGGGACCCAGGGAAGTCGATCCCAGCTGGATGGGACGCTTCTGAGGGGGCGGAGCCATGCAGCGCCAAGCCCCGCCCCCTCCGCCGGCTTCAGCATTTCCACAGCTTCTCCTGGGTAGAAGAGGATAATTCCAAGCCAGTGGTGGCTATATATGCCACCACTGGCTTGGCATTACACTCCTCTATCTAGGAGAAGCAGTGGAAATGCTAAAGCCAGAGGGGGAGGGGGCGGAGCCAAGCCCCACCAAGCCCCGCCCCCTCCGCCAGCTTCAGCATTTCCACTGCTTCTCCTGGGTAGAAGAGGGTAATGCCAAATGCCAGTGGTGGCATAGATAGCCACCACTGGCTTGGCATAACCTTTCTGTACCCTGGAGAAGCTGTGGAAATGCTAAAGCCAGAGGAAAAGGGTGGAGCTAAGCCCCACCAAGCTCCGCCCCTCCGCCAGCTTCAGCATTTCCACAGCTTCTCAAGAGTAGAAGGGGGTCATGCCAAGCCAGTGGTGGCTTACTATGCCACCACTGGCTTGGCATTACCCTCTTCTACCCAGGAGAAGCAGTGGAAATGCTGAAGCAAGAGGGAGGAGGGGCGGAGCCAAGCCCCGCAAGCCCCACCCCCCTCCCCAGCTCCGCCCTGTTCTCTCTCGGTAGATCTTTCTGACTTGGTTTTAGTTTAAGTAGCTCGCATGCTGAAAAAGTGTGGGCACCCCTGGTCTAACCCCTTCTGCCATGCAGGAAAAGCAAAATTAAAGCATCCCTAACAGATGACTATTCAGCCTTTGTAATAATAATAATAATAATAATAATAATAATAATAATAATATAGCAGAAACCCAAGGGGCCATCACAGAGCCCCTAAGTATGCTTTGCAGAGCCCAGGGGCTCCTTGGAGCACACTTTGAGAATCGTTGACCTCGAGAAAACAAAGAATTCCTAGGAAGGACATATTTTGGATGTGGGTAGTGGATACTGGTTTAACAGCTAGGTGCATCATACCATAATTAATTATAGACATTATGCTTGATGAAGTCACCATAAATTTTACTAAAGTAAAGGTCATGAAGTTGTTTAAATTGCACTCGAATGTCATGCATTCATATATGTAAAACCTAGTCCAGTCTGCTTCTCTCAATCTTTTTACTTTTTTTTCTGCCGTTTTTTTTCTCAAAAGGAGTCAATTTTTGTTAGTCTTCTGGGAATTTCTACATGGGTTGCTGAAGGCTGACATAATCCCCCTGTTGTCATTTAAAAACATTCAATTTTCCACTACTTTTTTTCAGAGTAAATTACACAGGTTAGTCGGTCGACATTGAAACTTTTATGATGCTCCTCTTTGGAGGGTTCCCTAGCGCCCGTCTAATCAACGTGCTAATGCCGTCCTTTGGGAGGTTCCATTAGCAGAAATCTCTAAAGCATTTCCCCTGCTAAGCTTTACAGGAGTTGCAGGAGGAATGGTTCGCTCGCCTTATAGGGAGGAATTCAAACACTTTCAAGTAGAAAAGCATCAAGCTGAAGCTAATTTCAAGCTAGTTCTCTGAGTCAAAAAAACAAAAGGCCTTGCACGGCCTGGGGCCAGCGTATCTGAGGGACTGTCTCTCTCCATATTGCCCTACAAGATCACTGCGGTCGGAAGGTACCAACCTCTTAGATGTCCCCTCTGCGAAGTTTGCGAGATTGACAGCAACCCGTAGGAGGGCATTTTCCGTTATTGCACCCACATTGTGGAATGCCCTCCCCGCTGAAACGCGCGCCATCTAGGATTTGCTTCCTTTTAGACGGGCTTGCAAGACCTATTTATTCCAGCAGGCCTTTGACCTGTAGGTTTTGCCTGTGCATTGCCCACCACGCTTGTATCCATTACCTGTGGTGTTGTGTCTACACACCAGGTTTTTAACTTTGTTGTGTCATATTGTGTTTTATTTGCCGTGTTTTAAATTGTTAATCTGGTGTTTTATTCTGTATTTCCGGCGCTTGTGAGCCGCCCCGAGCCTCCCGGGAGTAGCGGCATAGAAGCCCAGCAATAAATAAATAAATAAGTAAGTAAAAATGGCAAGTTCTCCCTTTCCATGAACAAAGCCAACTGAATTTGTGGTGGAATTTTTTTCCATTGGCAATTGGACAGCAATGCTGGTTACTAGGCCTGTTTGATCAAGGAAAACAATGGTTCAAAACTTGTTGCGGATGTAGGGGGCACTGGTGGTTCGAATCTAAATGACTTCTGAAATTTTCCAAAAAAATTATCGAAATTTTACGGATTTTTTAGAAATTTCGGAATGGCTTTGTTAATGGCAGACGTGCATGCACAGTAATAAAGAAACAGCACTGACAGTAGGAAAGAGACAGCATTGGTTAAACACCCAGTTTGGATGCGGAGGTCCTTCCCTCTGCGTCAGAACTGAGGTGAGAGCCACACACAGAAGGGAAGGCCAGGGAAGGGATACCTGCCGATTCCTTTTCGAAAATGGTGGCGGTGGCTTTGAAATGGCAAATTCACTTCCGGGTTGCTTACATCCCTTCAAAACTGCTTCAAAAGTGAATTTAATCCAAATTCATTCCGATTTTATGAGCATTACGAGCAGGCCTACTGGTTACATTGAAAGCAACAGGTTAGTTTACGACTCTGGAGGTAAAATGCTTGGCATGCAACTCTTTCACCTCCAATCAGTTCTTATATTTACAAATTATATTCTAAGAACACTTGAATCTATATAAATAAAAATATCTCTCTCTTAATACACATCTAAAGAGAGAGAAATGAAAGAAGAGAAAAGGAAATATCAAATAACACGCACACTATATGCATAGTCTGAATTCTGTTGCTAGTCCTACCTAAAGTAGACTCATTGAATCAATGGCATTCACCTACGTGTTATGAGTCAACAATTCATTGATAGAGCCAACTATGGTTGAGACTAATCAAAAGAATTCCAGCCATTAGATACAGAAGTCTCAATTTTATAATTATCTATATATATAATAAAAGATAATGTTTGTTTGTATGTTTGTTTGCATGTTTGTATGTATGTGGCAGTGTTCTGATTGGCTCCGAGTCTCTACATTCCAACAACATGATTGGTTGCCACTGAGGGAGTATTTGCATAACACCTCTGATTGGCCAGCACCACCAACATTTCGACACTCTAAAGTGGCAGAGGGGGTAAGAAAAAGGTCTGAGGCAGTCAGGCATGGTGGAAGTTTAAGGCCAAAACACTTTGCGGCCCCCAACAATGACAGAACAAGACCAAACTTGGCACACAGAACCCCCAACACCCACTCTACATCCTGGTGCAGTTTGAGGGAGGATGGAACATGAATGACGGGACTTGCAGTACTTTAACTCACTTCCTTAGAGCACTGTGGCCCACAGCAATGACAGATCAGGACCAAACTTGGCACACAGAGTCCCAATGGCCCACTTTACAACCTGGAGCAGTTTAGGGCACAATGGGCCACAAATGATGGGATTTGCCATACCTTCACCCAATTCACTTCCCACAGAACACTGTAGCTCCTACAAATCACAGACCAGGCCCAAACTTGCCACACAGAGTACTCATGACCCACTCTACATCCTACTGCAGTTCTAAGCAGGATGAACCATGGATGATGGGACTTGCAGTACCTTCACTCACTTACTGAAACCACTGCGACTCTCATCCAATGACCAATGCAGACCAAACTTGGCACACAGAGCCCCCATGACCCATTCTATATCCTGCTGCAGTTTGAAGGAGGATGGATCATGGATGATGGGACTTGCAGTACCTTTACTCACTTCCTGAAAAAAATGCAACCCTCATCCAATCACCAATAAAGACCAAACTTGGCACACAGAGCCCCCATGACCCACTCTACATCCTGCTGCAGTTTGAAGGAGGATGGACCATGGATGATGGGAGTTGAAGTACAAACTTGCCACACAGAGCCCCCATGACCCACTCTACATCCTGGTGTGTTTGGAGGAGGTGGACCACAGATTATGGGACTTGCAGTACCTTTAGTAACTTCATGATACCACTGCAACTCCCAATAATAATGGATCAAGGCCAAACTTGGCAGACAGAGCCTCCATGGCCCACTCTACATCCTGGTGCTGTTTGGAGGAGGGTAGACCATGGACGATGGAAGTCGCAGTGCCTTCACTAACTTCCTGACACCAGTGCGACCCACATAAATAACTGTTAAAAACCAACTAATATGTTTCTAAAATAACCCGGGCACTGCCGGGTCCCCAAGCTAGTGTATAATATAATTTCAAATATCCAGGTTCTGAACTTTGGTACCAACATAGTACCATCCATTGACAAGAGCTATGTGATCAGTAGGATTGCAAGAATCCCAGGCTTTACGGGAATATAATAAATCTTGATTATTATAAGAAATGTAATATATCTGTGGGTAAAACCACTGAGCTTCTGAACTTGCTGACCAAAAGGTCAGCAGTTCAAATCCAAGAAGCAGGTTTTGCTCCTGCTGTTAGGCCCAGCTTCTGCCAACCCAGCAGTTCAAAAACAAGCAAATGTGAGTAGATCAATAGGTACCGCTCTAGTGGGAAGATAATGGCACTTCGTGCAGTCATACCAGCCATGTGACCTTGGAAGCGTATATATGTTTTTAATTGTTAATTTGTTATTATATGGTTTTTTGGGGGTTCTTTTGCCTTCTTGCTTGTCTTGTATTGAGGGCAGACTGCCTGTGTAAACCGTCCCAAGTCGCCTTCGGGCTGAGAGGGGCGGTATAGAAATGTGACAAATAAATAAATAAATAAATAAATAATAAAGACAACACCGGTTCTTTGGCTTAGAAATGGAGATTAGCACTACCCCCCCACCCACCCACCCAGTGTTGGACTCGACTAGACTTAATATCATGTGGAAACCTTTACCTTTTACTGTAATACATTGGAGCACAACCTTTTTTTCATCAGGGACAACTTGACCAGGGACCACTTTAACCAGGAACCACTCTCCAACATTAGTACCAAAAGCGTGACGAATCAGTTTATGGGCAACTTGAGATTCAGTTTGGTTATTTGGGGTGCTGATTCAGAAAATTGCAATGGATAGACCACATCAGCTCTAGTTTCTGATAGAGAACATATGCCGTCCAGTAGTCACCCTCTGCTCATCTACAGAAAACCATATTTAATCGTCTAGAGCCGCGGACCTTATTTTAGGTCTCGTGGCCCAGCAGTAAGCCACACCCCACAGGTTGGGAACCACTGCTTTAAAACATCTGTATGGAGTGGAGAGTAATACCCAGGTCCAATGGGAACAGCGCATGCTCAGGTGGCACAGAACACTAACTGAATGTTGAATAAAAGCAGAATAACAAGAGGGCAATGGAATGATGGATTCAAACTACATGAAAAGAGATTCCAACTAAATATTAGGAAGAACTTCCTAATGGTAAGAGCTGTTCAAGACTGGAATATGCCACTGCTCTACAGTGTGATAGAGGCTCTTTCTGTTGAGTTTTTTCAACAGAGACTGGATACACAATTCAAAAGTCCTTGAACTGTGTGATCTTGCATGGCAGGGAATTGGATGGGATGGCCCTCGTGGTCTCCTCCAACTCTGTCAAAAGTCTAGATTTCACACCATGTACTATACCCGTGTTTCTCAACCTTCCTAATGCTGTGACCCCTTAATACAGTTCCTCATGTTGTGGTGACCCCCAACCATAAAATTATTTTTGTTGCTACTTCCTAACTGTAATTTGGCTACTGTTATGAATCATAATGTAAATATCTAATATGCAGGATGTATATTCTGGACCAAATTTGGCACAATACCCGATACACCCAAATTTGTATACTGGTGAGGTGGGGGATTGATATTGTCATTTGGGAGTTGAAGTTGCTGGGAGTTATAGTTCACCTACAATCTGAGAGCGTTCTGAACTCCACCAATGGGGGAATTGAACCAATCTTGACACACATGACCAACAGAAAATATTGGAAGGGTTTAGTGGGCATTGACCTTGAATTTTTGGAGTTGTAGTTCACCTACATACAGAGAGCGCTGTGGACTCAAACAATGATGGATCTGGACCAAACTTGGCATGAATATTAAATATGCCCAAATGTGAACACTGGTGGAATTTGGGGAAAATAGACATTGTCATTTGGGAGTTCTAATTGCTGGGATTTATAGTTCACCTACAATCAAAGAGCACTCTCAACCCCACCAATGATAGAATTAGGTCAAACTTCCCACACAGAACCGCCATGACCAACAAAAATACTGTTTTCTGATAGTAATTGGCAACCCCTCTGACACCCCCTCATGACCCCCAAGGGGTCCCAACCCCCAGGTTGAGAAACATTGTACTATACTGTAGTACAGGGCTGTCCAACTTCTACCGGCCCAGGGGCCTGAATTCCGGTCACTGATGACCTGGGGGGCCGAAGGGTCTGCCCCCGGCTCCGCCCTCACCCCAACTCTGCCCCCGCCCCGCCCCTCCCCCGGCTCCAATTTACTTACAATTCATAAGAGGCATCCATACAATCAAATATAATCTTTTACTAAGGGGAAATGAAGGAGGGAATACATAAGGGGCATCCATACACAATTACATAATAATAACATAAAGGTTAGCCTACCTTCCCAAACGTTCAGGACCCAGGAGTAGCTGGACCACGAGCAGAGGCGACGACCGACTGAGGCAGCAGCCGAGAAGGTCCAAATCGCATCTGCGTGGGCCGCAGGGATTAAGTAGCCGAGATTTCGGCAACAGGAGTATCGCGAGACTACGGAAGCCACACGGGATTTCGCTCTCAATGCAGACGTGATCTCGCGTTGAGAGCGAAATTCCGTGTGGCTTCCGTAGTCTTGCTCCGGAACCCGGAAGTGGGTAATTTTTAAAAAATATTATTATTTAATTTATTTTTTAATTTAATTTTTGTTAAAAGGCTTAGGGGGGCGCAGGGAAGGGGCTGGGGGCCGTATACGGCCCCCGGGCCGCCAGTTGAACAGCCCTGCTGTAGTACATCACATTGCAATGTTTTATTGCAAAACCTATCACCAGTGCCCCATTAATGTAAGTTCTTCCATGGATGTTGGTCCTACTCCATCCTTGCCTTCAAGACATATTTTCTAAACACACCTCCTTTAGTAATATCTTCCTTCCCTCCTACAGTATGTCTTATTTTTCTCCCCCCACCATTGGGCTTCTCATCTGTCCGTGAGCATTACTCCTGCCCTTGTTTTAACAGATATCGTTTTCTTCAAGCTCCTTAGCAATTTTTTTTACAGTTTTAATGGTTAATTATTACATGAGAAACTATGAGATGTTCCAAGGGGGCAGGGCCAGAATACAAATCCTTTCTGGCTGCTATGAATGATGATATTAAGGAGAGCATCTGGATATACTTCCATAGCAAAGCTTTTGCTTTTATCGTGAGATGTAACTAACATACACAGATGGTACAAGCTGGTATGAAACCAGGAGACAGCATCTACCCCTGCCCTTCTTCCCTCCTCCCTCTCTCTCCTTCTCTCCTATATTCATTGAAATCCATAGCAAGCCAATGAGTGGGAGGATGTGAGACTTTGCACATACGTCCCAGCATGCAAACCCATGGCCTACTGTGATATTTGACTGTCTGGTGCGTCTAAGCAGCTGGAGGAATGTCAAACTGTCATTGCTGATTAAAATGGGATTTTTACACAAGGCATCAAACATATTGTCAAAAGTCTAGATTTCGCACCATGTAACAGAAAAAGAAGTTAACCATTCTTCTGTAGACACAGTGACGGCTTTAAATGTATTTGTTCATCAATCCATCTATTTATTTGATTGTTTTAGGTATGGATATAGGAAGAGTTGTGCCACATGACCCCAAAGGTCAACCTGTTGCCTATAGAAAGCTGCCCATAAAACATCATCCATCTCACATTTCCCATACAGAGGCAGATCATTCCTGATGTAGGATGTGCCATCAATGTTTCCAACATCCCACAGATGAAAACTGGGACAGATGCAATCAAGCAACAACATATTATGGTCACAATTGAAAATGTTATGAATGAGGAACAGCACACAAGTTACTAGAGGCTGCAGCAGTTTGCTTTTGTAAGAATTTGCTGAGTTGAAGTGGCGATAGTACTTCCTCAAGTAGCTTGGTTCTAAGCTGCGTTTAGGTATGTATATTGGTAATAGGTCTGAATACCCTAAAGCAGTGGTTCCCAACCTGTGGGCCGTGGCCCAGTAGAGGGCCACGAAAATGAAAATCCAATCTGCGAACCTCCTTCCTCGTTATTTATTTATTTTATTTTAGTTATTTTATCCCTACTCCTTTCCATAGAGCTGACCAGCACTGCCCCTTTTGGTACTAATGTTGGAGAGTGGTCCCTGGTCAAAGTGGTCCCTGATCAAGTGGGCCCTGGTCAAAATGGACCCAGGTCAAAGTAGGCCCTGGTCAATTGGGCCCTGGTCAAAGTGGGCCCTGATCAAAATGGACCTAGGTCAAAGTGGGACCTGGTCAAAGTGGTCCCTCATCAAAATGAGCCCTGATCAAAGTGAGCACTGATCAAGTGGGCCCTGGTCAAAGTGGTCTCTGGTCAAGTGGGCCCCAGGTCAAAGTGGGCCCTGATCAAAGTGGACCCAGGTCAAAGTGGAACCTGGTCAAAGTGGTCCCTCATCAAAATGAGCCCTGATCAAAGTGAGCACTGATCAAGTGGGCCCTGGTCAAAGTGGACCCAGGTCATAGTGGGCCCTGATCAAAATGGACCTAGGTCAAAGTGGGACCTGGTCAAAGTGGTCCCTCATCAAAATGAGCACTGATCAAGTGGGCCCTGGTCAAAGTGGACCCAGGTCATAGTGGGCCCTGATCAATTGGATCCTAATCAAGTGGGCCCTGGTCAAAGTGGACCCAAGTCAAAGTGGACCCTGGCCAATTGGGCCCTGGTCAAAGTGGGCCCCAGTCAATGTGGACCCTGGCCAAAGTGGGCCCTGGTCAAAAAAGGTTGAGAACCACTGCCCTAAAGCCACCAGATCTTGTCTGATTTTGGAAGGTAAGCAGGCTCAGCTCTGTTTAGTACTTGGGTAGGGGACTGTCAATGGATACCAGGTGCTGTAAGCTATATTGCATTGGAAGGAACTGACAAAACCACATCTGAGTATTCCTTGCCTAAGCAAACCGTATGGAATTCATGGGGCCACCATACTTCAATGGGCAATTTGAAAGCACATGAGCACATTGGCAAGATCAGCTTAGACCGTCATTGTATGAAGAAATTTTCCATTTTTGATCACTCATGAAAGTCTTATCAAGTCATTTTAAGGAAGGATCTAACATTCTAGTATTTGGTTCCCAAACACAGATCCCAATAAGTTACAATTGGCCACCTTAAATAGACAACAAATGGGGTGTGTGTGTGATTTATTGCTTTGTTTTCTGTTTACTCCAAGGGACATTATTGATTCCAAGACAGAACCTTTCAGATTTTCTGCCTGAGATACCAACATAATTAATAATAATCTTTGGCTTCAATGCACTTAACTAAAATGTGAGAAAGAAAAGGTGATCCATTTGCTCTTCTGTATTAGGAATTAAATGTCTTGGGTCAAACCTGAGGAAATGTCCATTTGCTTATCTGGCAGATTCTTCTATTTGATAATGATACATTTCCACAGTGTATGGCTAATCCCACAAAACCAACATATGGATTTTTTTTAAGTCATGGGCATTTTTTAAAAGAAGAATAACGTCCTGGTAGAAATATGACAAAAAGCAAAACAAACTTTTCCAACTGCATGACAAGCCAAATCCAGCTTTCCTTTGGCTTTTTTTTCCTACCCCAACTGGTTTTCTGGAGAAGAGAGATCGCCTCGAATGTATGCTGTGTCTCTTTCTGAATTTTAATATGGACACAAGGCAAAGGTACAAACAAAAATAGAAGATTAATCTCCAGCCTATCGCAGTTGAATGCCACAGTGTGCCGAGACTGTTCGGAACAGCTGCTCAGAAACCCTAGAGGACTTGGCTCTCTAAATATTTTACAGATCACAGTCATTAATAAACAAGGGATTATAGATTATACTAATCACCTGCAGAGGTCCCGATTTCGAGACAACCTAGAAACCAAGTCAATAAGCATATCATGGGGGCGGGGCGGTGGTGGTGGTTAAATAATGCTACTTTGCCAATCCAGCTGTAGCCTTTCTTCCTACTGCCTTCACTGATATGACAAGGCAGATGCAAGTTTCACACTGCACAAACATAACAGTATGATTCCACATTAGCTGCCATGGAAATATCCTATGGCATCCAAGAGTTTAGGGAAGGTTATTTTGACTTCTCAGTTGGAGGATGCCAGTATCTCCCCAAACTAGATGTCCCAGAATTACATATTATTGTTGTTATTAGACTGCAACTCCTAGCAACCATTGTCAGCATAGGTAATGGTGAAGAATGCTGGGAATTCCAATCCAACTGCAATTTAGGAGGGGGGTGTCATATGATTCCCACTCTATTCTGGCTTGAGCCCAAGTTGTTCAGAAAGGAAACATGCCGTTATTTCCATTCTTCAGTTGTTAAACTGTGTGCCTTCTCCATCCCACTGTGTTTTCATTTGAATCTACTATCTATATATATATATATTAGGCATGGTTTCGAACCCAAAAATAGAGAATCGAAAATCTAATGGGGGGGGGGGGATTTTTTTTATTAGTAAAAGAAAGACTTACAAAAAAAATTCCCAAAATTTCTAAAATGTAACTCAATTACTAACGAAATTCGTTAGTAGTTCTAAAGTAGGCAAAGCAGGGAAACAGGACTGACGCTGTTTTAAGCACAGGCAAATCAAGGGGCAACATTTCCCTTGGTTTCCTTGCAGGAGATATAATGCATTAATTTATTATTATTAATATTATTAAATACCTCTGGTGCAGGCCTTGCTAATCTCTCTGTAGAGTTCTCCTCACTCCATTCAGTTTTACCATAGCATTCTAGAACCCCCGTTTGAACTCTATGGCTTTTCTTGATTCTGAACTCTTCCTTCTCCTCTCCGTGCTCTTTTCACTCCTGCTGCCCTTCTCTCAACAGTTCTAATGTCCTTCTACTCTGTCCTTCTATCTAAACCCCCTTCCTGGGTGTTTAAATCGCTTTTTTCATCAGTCCTCCAGCCCCTCTAGGAGTGCCGATCTGGATCTCTCTATCATTTCCGGCTCCTTTTTCACTTCCTGGAAGAGGCCTTTCACTCTAATTAGACTTCAAGCATGGAAAGGCCCCGATTTGACTGTGAGTTATGTCTGCAAAGCTATTTTGGAGGGGGAAATTTTCCTGTTGGGTAGGCATCCGAAATATTTAATAATCTAACGAAATTTTGGGCCCAGAGAGTGCGGAAATGAAAGTCCATTTCTGGGATTGGCCTTGCGATCCGTAAAAACTAGAAAGTCCCATTACATACGAATCCCTTCCGATTTCTTTTCATTTTCATAACTTTTTTCTCATGCCTAATATATATATATATATATATATATATATAATATATATAGATAGTATATTTGTTTGTGGCATTAACATAACTCAAAAACCACTGAATGATTTGCCGCCAAATTTGGCCACAAGACACCTACTAACCCAAGGAGTGACCATCACTAAAAAAAAGATTTTGTTATTTTTAGTTATAGTTGATGGGATTTATAGTTGACCTACAATCAAAGAGCATTCTGAACTCTACCAATGATGGAATTGAGCCAAATGTGGCACACAGGACTCCCATGACCAACAGAAAACACTAGAAGGGTTCGGTATGCATTGACCTTGAGTTTTGAAGTTGTAGTTCACCTACATCCAGAGAGCACTGTGCACTCAAAACAATGAAGGATTTGGACTAAACTTGGTACGAATATTCCGTATGCCCAAATATGAACACAGAAGGAGTTGGGGAAAATAGACCTTGACATCTGGGAGTTGTAGTAACTAGGGATTTCTAGTTCACCTACAATCAAAGAGCATTCTGAACCCCACCAACGACAGAATTGGGGCAAACATCCCACACAGTATCCCCATGACCAATAGAAAATACTTAAGGCCACCCAGTCCAATTCCCTTCACCAGGGCAAGAAAACATAATCAAAGCCCTCCTGACAAAGAACCATCCAGCCATAGATAGATAGATAAATAGATAGATAGAGATAGATATAATTCACACAGAGAGAGATATAGCATAATAGATTTGCAAGGGACCCCTAAAGAAGGACAATTATATGTTGCATGTTCCAGAGTAGACAAGCCAACACTTTCTCGTTACCTTATTTTCCAGATCACCAGACTGGGCCACAGCAACGTCTGGAAGGGAACGGCTAGCACACACATAAACATAAATGGGGGAAACCTAACAATGTCACACAAGTCCATAGATCTCCCTCCCCAATGGTACCTTTGCATTGACCTAAATATGTTTAAGGATAAAGCCTGTTCTTTTTCCCATTTGAGAAAGATAAATATTGGCTTAGTATGCCGGCAAAGTCAACAAGAGACATTTATCCTGACAAAGGAGCCATTGCATTTTCTCCTAACTAAAAGCAGAAAGGAAGTAATCTCTACCATGGAAAGCTATCAACTATGTTCCAGCCAATATCTCCGTTTAGGATCCTGATAGTTTGAATTTTCCTGTGAAGAACTATATCTTTTCAGGCAGATGATTTAAGGTGGTCAAGTGTACGCTGAGGAGACATAGACTGAATCTAAACAGTTTGACAAGGAAGCAGTTTGGCAGACCCGGGAAAACTAGACCTTCTATTGTTGAGTTGTGATGCTGCCCCCTCCCAAGAAAATCTATAGTTTGCCAAGAGCTCCACAATAAATACATTACTTCTTATTATATTTAAAATCTTTTTCATACTTTTGCAAGTTTGAAACATTGGAGATCGGGAGCAGACAGGTGGCAGCTTCACCCATCTGCCCTTAAAATACTTTATTGTTTCTAACCCTTTAATAAATTGTATCTGTTTTCTTTGAATTTCTGTGTAACTTGTATCTTGCTGTGTGCTGTATCTCTTTCTTATATATAAAATGACTAAACCTCTTCATAAAATGTAACAAGATGTAGCCCAGAGACAGTCACTTTTCCATAACCCTGCTGAGGCAGTTCTGTGAGAACAATATATTATTATTATTTATTTCAATTATTTGTACCTCGCCTTTCTCCACCCCCGAAGGGGAACTCAGGGCGGCTGACAACAGGCAGCGATTTGATTCCCCACATATACAATCAATAAAAGCAACAATTACACCATAAATAATACATTAAACAGATTAAAAACCAATTAAAAATACAAATGGTTAAAAAGTACACATAGTCCATGTTCTGTAATCACAAGTTTGACCGAAGCCAGTCCACAGTCCATTTTCATAACACTGTCATCATTTTATTGTCTGCCTGCGACCCAAATATCTAACCAAATGCGTGGTCCCATAACCGTGTCTTCAACTTTTTCCTAAAGGAAAGGCAGGAAGAGGTTGACTTAATTTCTCTGGGAGCGAGTTCCACAGGTGAGGGGCCACCATCGAGAAGGCCCTGTCCCTCATCCCCACCAAACATATTTTCAACGAAGGTGGGATTGAGAGCAGGGCCTCCCCGGAAGATCATAAATTTTGAGGTGGGACATAAGGGGAGATACGTTTGGACAAATAAGCTGGGGCAGAACTGTATAGGACTTTAAAGGTCAAAATCAGCACTTTGAATTATGCTCGGAATTGAACAGGCAGCCGATGGAGCTGACACAACAGGGGGTGCTATGCTCCCTGTATGTCACTCCAGTGAGTAACCTGGCTGCCGCCCGTTGGACTAGTTAAAGTTTCCAAACAGTCTTCAAAGAAAAAAGAAGGCTGGGCAAATCCCTCTGGCTGTTTCCCAAGCCAGGTCATGATTCAAATCCTTGAAGCAGGGTTATGATTGGTAGAGTATTACAATTGTAAATATGGGACGCAGATATTCCTAAAAAACGCCTTGAAAAAGCCAAGCGGCGAAACGGTTTTTAGTGGCCGCAAAGACAGCGAATGCTCTCCGTTGGCATGTTGCTCAACCCGATCCCGTTCGAGGAGACTCCCATCTACTGTCTCCCACGTCCTGGAATTTTCCCTTTAAAGTCTACCACCCTGATCCTCTTCAGAACTATCCTTTACCCTATTGCTGGATTTACAATTATTTTCACCTTTTGGAAGTGACTCTTTTGGAACCAAGGACGTATAATTTGCCAAACCGGACTTGATTTCGGGAACTCTCCTACTGCGCGGTAAAACTCCAATAGGACTTTGTTTATACCTATATATTGCGTGTTTGCCCGGGAGGACTCCTTGTATCCTTGTTGCCTGGTATATTTACCCGTGACATGTCACAACCTAAGGTGCATATGTACTAATTATATATTCTTCGATATAGTGCTTTACTTTTGTGTCAGTTTTACTTGTTTCCCAAGCCAGGTCATGATCAAAATCCATTGTTCATATATATGCAGAGATAGGTAGTTTCCCGTGTCATTCCAGAAAAGCTCAGAATTATTTCTCTAGCTAAATGGTCCACTTGAGGCTAAGAGATTGCTGACCATAGAAACAGAAGTTCAGAGGATAAATATTTCTTAAACCTCTTAATTGACAGCCCAGCCCTTGATTGCCCAGGATCATCACCTTTGTTTTAGGAGCCTCACAGGTGTCTTTGGGAGCTCCTATCTTTGTCAAACTGGACAGTTGAGCTAATCAGAACTCATTATCGTTTCTTTACCATTGTATTTGCAGATGATGCCTACTCCCTGGGAGCATCTCTCCACCTGATTGATTCCTTGGCTGGCCAATCTACAGCTGTCATTTCTCCACGAAAGGGAATCCCCACCTGGAAGCAGTGACATCAGCGGAACTCCCAGCCAATCAAGGCGTGGGTCCAGACCGGCCCCTCTTTACATCAATAAAGGGTGGGAGTGGGAGTTTTGAATAGCTGTCAAACTTTCTCTGTATGTTAAGCTTGTACCTTTGAGGCATCCTGCTTGTACTTACATCCCTTTTGATCAAAATGAATTAAACTTTCTGTGGCTTGTTTTCAACCTGGTGAGTTGATTTTCTGACCTGGACCATTTGGTTTACCATATGCTTGCCAGGCACAGATCCTCTTATCTGCAGTCCTGGTTATCTACTATACCAGGGGTGCCCACAGTTTTTCAGCATGCGAGCTACTTATATTAAAACCAAGTCAGAAAGATCTACCTACCTCCTCAAGGCTGGAGAGGGAAGGGGGCGGGGTTTGGCCAGAGGGGGCAGAGCCAGGCCATGCCAAACCCCTCCCCCTCCCATCTGGCTTTGGAGCTCCCAGCAGCTTCTCCAGGCTTGAGGATGGCAATGCCAAGCCAGTGGTGACATAGCTAGCACAAGGCTGGCTTGGCATTGCCATTCTCAAGCCTGGAGAAGCTGCTGGTAGAGCAGAAGCCACAGGGGGGTGGAGCCAGGCTGCGCCAAGCCCCGCCCCCTCCCATCTGGCTTTGGAGCTCCCAGCAGCTTCTCCAGGCTTGAGGATGGCATAAATCCTCTTGTCTGCAGTCCTGGTTATCCACTCCAGGGGTGCCCACACTTTTTCAGCATGCGAGCTACTTATATTAAAACCAAGTCAGAAAGATCTACCTACCTCCTCAAGGCTGGAGAGGGAAGAGGGCCTTGGCCAGCATCTCCCAGCAGCTTCTCCAACCTTGAGAATGGCAATGCCAAGCCAGTGGTGACATAGCTAGCACAAGGCTGGCTTGGCATTGCCATCCTCAAGCCTGGAGAAGCTGCTGGTAGAGCGGAAGCCACAGGGGGTGGAGCCAGTGGTGCCAGTGGTGGCATAGCCAGCACAAGGCAGGCTTGGCTCTGCCTTCCACAAACCTGGAGCAGCTGCTGGGAGTGCCGAAGCCGGGGAGAAGCGCCCTATCCAGATGGGATCGACCTCCTTTGGTCCCGGGATCAACTGGTCAATCACGATCGACTTCCTGGGCAGCCCTGCACTACACCATGATTACATAGCTATGAGCCATTGCAGTTAAATGGTGTCAAACTGAATTAATTCTATGATGTTGTTGTCTGAGTCAGCTGGATTAGTGAAGATGCTGGATCAGTATATGGATGCTGAAATGGCCTGGATGACACCCAGTACTTATTATCCACCATAATTTGCAAATAAATTTGTTAAAAATCAGACAATGTGATTTTCTGGATGTGTTTTTTCATGTTGTCTCTCATAGTTGAGGTCTCCCTATGATGTCAATTACAGGCCTCGCTCATCTTTTCAAAGTGGGAGAACCTGTACAATTGGTATCTGATAAATACTGCCCCCCCCCCCCCACTGTATATGTTACAATGCATTGAATTTTTGCCGTGAATTTATTGGAAACCGCTTTGAGTCCCCTTGGGAGAAAAGTGGTATATAAATGAAGCAAATAAATAAATAAATAAATAAAATGGCAAACATCCAATGCCTCCATAAACAGACAAATATCAACATTATAACCCAAGAGGAACCCCACATATCAAAACAGCATAAGAGCCTAACATCAATAAATTAAACCCAACGTAATCAAACAAAAATTATATACTGGCATAAAATCTAAACATAAAACATTCACTTTGATTTATATATACAAACTACAGTATATGAGTCTACACTGACTATATAATGCCGTATATAGTCATTATGTCAGCTCCATTGGCTGCTGTACCAATTCTGAGGACAGTTCAAAGTGCTGGTTTTGACTTATAAAGCCCTATACAGCTGTGTGGCCCAGCTTACCTGTCCGAATGTATCCCCCTGTATGTCCCACCTTGAAGTTTAAGAACTTCTGGGGAGGCCCTGCTCCCAGCGCTACCTTTGGCGCAAACACGCTTGGCGGGGACGATAGACAAGGCGTTCTCGGTGATGACCCCTGCCTGTGGAACTCTCTCCCCAGTGAAATCAGGTCAACAACATCCCTCCTCGCCTTCAGGAGAAAATTGAAAACGTGGTTATGGGACCAGGCCTTTCGGTAGCTGGCAGATAATTCACAATGGTAATAATGTTATGAAAAATGGACTATGGATAGGCTTCCGATTGTGTTGTGCTCTCTGAATTTCGTTTCCACATAAGGCTAGACAGCAAATATTAGTTGCACTTTTTATTAATGTACTTTTTATTTTAAAACTAAATTTAAAATTAATTTACTGTGTTTTTATATGTAATTACTGTATGTATTATTTATATGGAATTCTGCCAGATGTAAGGCACCCTGAGTACCACCACCACCACCCCGGGGGGGGGGGTTTTTTTTAGAAGGGCAGGGTACAAATGTTTGAAACAAACAAATAAATAAATATTAAACTGAATTATTTGGCAGTATAGATGGGAACTAGGACATCACCAGAACAGAAATATCCCAGAATAACACAGCCCCCCCTCCCTCATTTGCTATCTTCTACTCCAATCCAGGGTTTTATCATTTTATTTTGACCACTTGGTCTGCCCATCCTATTTGTTTTTTATTGTGTGAATTTCCTGTATTATTCCATTTGTTATTGTAATTGTATATTTTTATTATTTTATTTCTGATGTATTTTGTTTTGTATTTTGTATTTTACTGTGTTGTATTGTATTTTAGAAGGGCTTGGCCTCATGTTATCTTCCCCGAGTCACCATTGGGGAGATGGTGGCGGGGTATAAATAAATATTATTATTATTATTATTACTATTACTATTAAAACGAGGCTGTGGTCAATTGGGGGCAAGACAAAGTAATGGTCAGATTTTATTTAAAGTTACTGCATATGCTCATATCCAGCCTTCGGATATATACATATTTTTTCGTTCTTTCTTTCCTGCCCTTTCTGACTCTAAGTGTCTGGGAAGATGGCTAATGCAATTGGAACTCATCGCTGGCAGTAAATCATAAACAAGAAATAGATATTCTGCAAATTCTCTCTTCCCAGTCTATTGTTGAGCGGTGATGGATGCCTGCCAATGAGGTTTGAATAATAGTGAGGGAAGTTTGGATTCCCATTATCGTTATCAAATTCAGGGGCTTTTTGAGAGAGAGAAAAATAGGATAAGAGTGCTCCTGATTATTTGCAACAGCAAATAATCTAAAATCTCAGCTGTGGCTGGACACTCAGCCATCTCATATGTTTCACTTCCTTTCCATCAAAAAAAAAACCCCGGCAGGGAATTGACCATTTTCATGCAACAATGCAAAGCTCCTCATTACCATCTCCTAAATATGCATGAAGAAAATGCTGAATAATGACCACCCAATTGTCACCAGAGATTGGCCTTTTACCGTCCAATAAGCCAACATATTCATCTCTCTTCCCAGTGATGGCAAATAGAGGATTTTTTAAAAGAAAGAAAGAAAGAAAAAGAGAGAAATAAAAATAGAAAAGAGGGAGAGAGAAAGAGAGAAGTGAAAAGAAAACAGGGAGGGAGGAGGGCGTCTCGAAATGCTAAATAAAAAAAATCCGTCACCTTGACTGACATTTTTAAAATCCATGCATCTTATCCAGGTTGAGATATGATTATCTGACTGTCATAGGATATGACATGACAAATCCACCGGCCCTGGATGAGGAGTTGGAGGGAGCCTTCATGGCAGGGAGGCTGGGTGACAAGGTTGCATGCGAGTTGATGGTTTACAATAAATAAGGAATCATAAAAAAATTATAGCATCTTCATATTGATTTATTTACTAGCCACCCCCTGCCAGGCGTTGCTGTGGCCCAGTCTGGTGATCTGGAAAATAAAGTAATGAGAAAGTGTTGGTTTCTAATATATATAATTTCTTGATGCTTGTGGGTAAACTGTTTGTCTTGCTGTTTCTTTGTCAGTGTTGATGTGGAGATTTGCCTACTCTGGAACATGCAAGATGTAACTGTCCTTCTTTAGGGGTACCTTTCAAATCTATGGTACTATATCTAAGTGTGTGTGAATCATATATATCTATATATCTATGCTCTTTGTCAGGAGGGCTTTGACTACGTTTTCTTGCCCTGGTGAAGGGAGTTGGACTGGGTGGCCTTAAGTATTTACTGTTGGTCATGAGGTTCTGTGTGGGAAGTTTGTCCCAATTCTGTCATTGGTGGGGTTCAGAATGTCCACAGTGCTCTCTGGCTGTAGGTGAACTACAACTCCAAAACTCAAATTCAATGCCCACCAAACCTTTTCAGTGTTTTCTGTTGGGCATGGGAGTCCTGTGTGCCACATTTGGTTCAATTCCATCATTGGTGGAGTTCAGAATGCTCTTTGATTGTAGGTGAGCTGTAAATCCCAGTAACTACAACTCCCAAATGTCAAGGTCTATTTCCCCCAAATAATAATAATCTTTACTTATAACCCGCCCCCATCTCCCCAATGGGGACTCGGAGCACCTCACATGAGGCCAAGCCCAAACAACAAATAACAACAAAATAAACGCAAAAACATCAGCAATAAACACAACAAAATACATACATATAAATAAAGCAATATACAGCAAAATATCTAAAATCACAGAGACAGGGCGGGCAAACTCCATCTGTGTGCAGATTTGGGCATATGGAATATTCATGCCAAGTTTGGTCCAGATCCATCATTGTTTGAGTCCACAATGCTCTCTGGATGTAGGTGAACTACAACTCCCAAACTCAAGGTCAATGCCCACCAAATCCTTCCAGTGTTTTCTGTTGGTCATGGGAGTCCTGTGTGCCACATTTGGTTCAATTCCATCATTGGTGGAGTTCAGAATGCTCTTTGATTGTGGGTTAACGCTAAATCCCAGCAACTACAACTCCCAAATGACAAAATCATTTTTTTTGCCTGATGGTCACTCTTTGGGTTAGTAGGTGTCTTGTGGCCAGATTTGGCAGCAATTTGCCCAGTGGTTTTTGAGTTATGTTAATCCCACAAACGAACATTACATTTTTATTTATATAGATTCAGCATTTTTGATAGAACAGAAAATAATAGCCCTGGCTTCATCTTTTGACTCATTGAAAACAATAACCAGCGCTTGCCATGATAGGAAAGTGGAACCTCTTTTATGTGGCTGATTTGTTTTTCATGTTTGAGGTTTTTACCATTCCGTCATGTTGTTATTGTTGTTGTTGTTGTTGTTTGTTTGTTTGTTTATATTCTGCTGTCATCTCTTTAAAAAATTCAAAGCAGCAAAAACAAATATTTCTTTAATTGTTTTATACTGTAGTGTATACCAGTGTTTTTCAACCTTTTTTGAGCCGCGGTACATTTTTTACATTTACAAAATCCTGGGGAACAACCCCCAACCAAAATGACACAAAATGACACTCTAACACAGTAATACATATAGTTAATATGTTTTAAAATGTATTTATGCACTCAGTGTGAAACCTGGGCCTGTTTCGATGAACACAACATAGATATCCTGGCGGGAATGGCAGAAAGACACAAACTTCCCACACAGAACTCCCATAACCAAGAGAAAGGGTATTGGAGGTTCCAATTTCCCATGGCACACCTGATGATTGCTCACGGCACACTAGTGTGCCATGGCACACTGGTTGAGAAACACTGGTGTACACAAGAAACAAAGCAGATAACATAAAAACAAAAAAACTGGAAAAGGGGGGGGGGAATCCAAAAAAAGGGGCGGGAAAGTTATACAAAAGAGCAAACTAGTTTACAAAATGATATACAGTACAGTCAGCACTCGTTAAACATGTGAAAAATCTAATTTGACTGTACAGTTATAATATCTTAACAACTCCCATGACCTCCGACACCCCTCAATATGGATCACATAACTAACCCACAACTACCCATATATCTTCTTTCACTAAATCCTCCTTATGGAAATCTTAAATTTTATTTAAAATTTATTTATTTATTTAAAACTTTATTTATTTATTTATTTATTTATAACTGCCCTTGTCTTCTTTTTCCAGATACCCAAGTGCTAGCCTCCATTTTTTTTTAATGAATTCTTCATTATTTCCTCCTCTGCTGCTATTTGTCAGTTTGGCCATTTGGATATAATCTACTAATTTATCTCTCCAAACTTTGATAGTTAACTCTTCCCCCTCCCTTCCATGTTTTCGCTATTATTAGTCAACAAAGCAATATTGACAAATTTCTTCATCTCCTGCAGTAATACACATTCTGAATAGTCCTAATAAGCACATTTCTGGCTATTTCTTGACCTTTTTGTTAATCATTTTGTTAATGAAAACATTTTTTCCCTTTTTTAGGTGAAACACAACTCAATATTCAGAATGGCATCAGTAGTATTACTGCCAAAATTGGTATCAGGATTTATTACTATTATTATTATTAGAAATTATTATTATTATTATTTATATGCTGCTTTTTCTCTCTTTTAAAAGAGTCTCAAAGGTATAATCACTGTTGTTGGAGTCTGTCCTCCAAATGCAAAATTGTTGTTAACTTTGTAGAAAACTGTGTGCGTAGTCAAAAGTAAGCCTTGGATCAACTAATTACTGTTTTCAACATGAAAATGTGAAGTTTTGGAGATTTCTCAGCTTTGTTCCTTTGCACAACTTCAATAATTCTATGGTAGGAAAAAGAAACCTCTTTTACGTGGCTGGTTTGTTTTTCATATTTGAGGTTTTACCATTCCATCATGTTGTTGTTGTTGTTGTTGTTTATTTATATTCTGCTGTTGTCTCTTTAAAGAGATCCTCTCTCGGCATTACTTCGCGAACGAAGATTCAGGAAGGACTCATCCCACGCTTTTTACAAGCGCGTTGATGACTAAAAAGGCCAATCTGAGATAGGCAAGTTCGGTTGCAGAAAGCGCAGCAGAAAGTCTCCTTGGGTGATGTTTTTCCAAGTTGCGGTTCTTTCTGCGTTGTCGTTTCTCTTCGAGACCCATTCGCGTGTCTTCTCGAAAGAGGCCGCAGCATTGTGGATAGTGCTTCTCCATGCCTCCGATGTGAGGCCAGGGTGGACCATTGTTGGTGATCAATCTGGCCAAGCCTGAGATGTTGTTTCAGGAGTCCTTATATCTCTTTTGGGCGCCTCTCTTGCGCTGACCCGTGGCGAGTTCACCGTAGAGTAGTATCTTTGGGAGGCGGTGGTCCTCCATCCTAGAGACGTGCCCTGCCCAGCGCAGCTGTGTTCTCAATAGCATGGCCTCAATGCTGGTGATCCCTGCTTGCTCAAGGACAGCAACATTCGTCACATAGTCGGTCCAGTGTATATTTAGGATTGTGCGAAGACAGCGCTGATGAAAGCGCTCGAGGAGTCGTAGGTGTTGGCGATAGGTGACCCATGTTTCAGACCCATAGAGAGAATGGACAGTATGATAGCTCTGTACACACTGATTTTGGTGCTTTGTCTCAGGTGCTTGTTGCTCCAGACTCTTTTGTGAAGCCTTCCGAATGCACTATATGCCTTTGATAATCTGTGATCTATCTCTTTGTCAATCTTGGCGTCTGAAGAGATGATGCTTCCCAGGTAGGTGAACTGCTGAACGGACTTAAGCACAGATGTGCCTATGCTGACGTGAGGATGGTGGTGTTCTTCCTGTGGTGCGGGCTGGTAGAGGACTTCTGTTTTCTTCAGGCTGACTTCCAGCCCAAACAGCTCTGCAGCTGTTGCAAAGCAGGATGTGAGGCGCTGCAGGGCTGCTTCTGAATGGGCGACAAGGGCAGCATCGTCAGCAAAAAAGTAGCTCACGGACTAGATAGTTTAGAGTCTTAGTGCGAGCCCTCAGACGGCAAGTTGAACAAGCTACCATCAGTACGATAGCGTATATATATGCCGTCTTCTTCTTGTAGGTCTGCCATAGCCCTTTGGAGCATCATGCTGAAGAAGATTGTAAATAGGGTTGGTGCAAGAACACAACCTTGTTTCACTCCATTAGTTATGAGAAAGGGCTCCGAGAGAGCATCGCCATATCTGACTTGACCGTGCTGGCCCTCATGTAACAGGACAATCATTTTGAGGAACTTGGGGGGACATCCTAGACGGATCTCTCTTTAAAGAGATCTCTCTTTAAAGAGATCCAAAGCAGATCTCTCTTTAAAGAGATCCAAAGCAGCAAGAAAACAATTCTTCCCTTTTTTAGATGAAACACAATCCAATATTCAGAATGGCACCAGTAGTATTATTACCAAAATTGGTATCAAGGTTTATTACTATTACTATTATTATTATTATTGCTATAATTACAAATTATAATAATATTTATATGGTGCTTTTTCTCTCTCTTAAAAAGAGACTCAAAGTGATTAGGTATTATCACTGTTGTTGAATTCTGTCCTCCCAATGCAAAATTGTTGTCAATTTTGCACAAAACTGTGTGCGAAGTGTGCAAAACGAAGTCTTGGATTGACAAATTGCTGTTTTCATCAACATGCAAATGTGAAGTTTTGGAGATTTCTCAGCTACGTTCCTTTGCCCGACTTCAATAACTCTATGATAGAAAAGAGGAACCTCTTTTACATGGCTGATTTGTTTTTCATGTTTGAGGTTTCACCATTCCGTGTTGTTGTTGTTGTTTATTTATATTATGCTGTTGTCTCTTAAAAGAAATCCAAAGCAGCAACAAAACATTTCTTCCATTTTTTAGGTGGAATACAACCCAATGTTCAAAATGGCATCAGTAGTATTATTATCAAAATTGCTATCAAGATTTATTACTAGTTATTATTACTGTTGTTGTTGTTGTTGTGTGTGTGTATATATATATATATATATATATATATATATATGTGATACTTTTCCTTTCTCTTAAAAGACACTCAAAACAATTAGGTATAATCACTATTATTGGATTCTGTCCTCCAAATGCAAAGTTGTTGTCAACTTTGCACAAAACTGTGTGTGTAGTGCAAAAGTAAGTCTTGGATCGACGAATTGCCATTTTGATCAACATGCAAGTGTGAAGTTTTGGAGATTTCTCAGCTACTTTCCTTTGCACGACTTCAATAACTCTATGATAGAAAAGAGGAACCTCTTTTACGTGGCTGATTTGCATAACTCTATGCCAGAAAGACCAGCAAGCAATCCATTTGCAGGAAGCAAAATTCCATGTGTTCGAAAATTTGTGTAATTCCTTTTATTATTATTATCATTATTATTTACTAGATTATTACTAAATAATCTATTACTATTATTTATTATTATTATTACTATGATTAGAAATTATAATAATATTTATATATTTATATGCTGTTTTTTCTCTCTCTCAAAAGAGACTCAAAACGATTCGGTGTCATCACTGTTGTTGGATTTCTCCTCCAAATGCAAAGTTGTTGTCAACTTGTTGTGCAAAGTCAACTTTGCACAAAACTGTGTGTGTAGTGCAAAAGCAAGTCTTGGACTGACTAATTGCTAACACAGAGCCCTCTAAACTCAGCACTTTTACTGCTCCCATGGTACTGTTTTTATGGTGTTATGTTTTATTGTGATATGTTTCTATTTGATTTTGTTTTGTTTATATTTTATTGCATTAGGTTTTAACTCTGTGCTTTCTGGGCTTGTCCCTTCGTAAGCCGCACCAAAGGCCTTGGGGGAGATGGAGTGGGGTATTTAAAATAAACTTTTATTATTATTATATATTATACACAAGCAAATGTGAAGTTTTGGAAATTTCTCAGCTACGTTCCTTTGCACAACTTCAATTATGCCAGAAAGACCTGCAAGCAATCCAAACGCAGGAAGCAAAATTCCATGTGTTTGGAAAAAATATGTAATTCCCTTCTCAAAATAAAATATCAACTTTAATTTCAATCTAATTTAAATTTAAACTCAGAAGCGGAGTGGGCAGATTAAAAGACAACCTGGCAAAATGGCACTACCTAAAAGAATCCCATACTTTGTGTGACTGTGGAGCAGAACAGACAACTCCGCATCTGTATACTTGTCCACTATGCCCTGCCTCATGTACAGAGGAGGAATTGTTGGAGGCTACAGACAATGCCGTTGCTGTTGCCCATTTTGGTTAAAAGAGACCAGTTCCATCCTGTCTCCTGTGTTATGCTAATAATATAATATATTGTATCTATATATATAAAGGAGACACGGTCGTGGGATGTCGTATATGCACGGCCAAACCATAACCCCCCCAAACACAAATCCCACGACACACATTCCCCCAGACCACGAGGTACAGACATAACACAAAAAAACCCACCTCACTAACTTGCACCCCCCCCAAAAACAGCCCCCAAAAACCGCCCATTGACTCCTGGTCTGCGCTGGCCACGAGCGCAGAAAACAGTGAGAGCCATCGCGCAGGCGCTTTCTACCCCCCAACACCACAACGCAGGACAGAGAGACAGCAAACACACTGCGCACTCTGACTCCCC